>CAJINU010000108.1:0-264506 GCA_905178165.1 Amoebophrya sp. A25 | reverse complement strand
GACTCAAAATCAAGGCGTAGAACTTCAGTACTTTGGTCCAAATTTCCATACCCTGACAGAGTGTTGAGAACTTTGATCAGAATTTCAACGGGGAGACGTAAGCGTCAATACTGTGATCTAAATGTCAAAACTTTGACTCAAATCTCAAAACTTTGATCTCCAAAATTCAAAATCAAAATTCAAAATCAAAATCAAAATTCAAAATTCAAAATTCAAAATTCAAAATCAAAATTCAAAATCAAAACTCAAAATTCAAAATCAAAATTCAAAATCAAAATTCAAAATTCAAAATCAAAATTCAAAATATGAAATCAAAATCAAAACGAGGGAAAAACTTTATAGATACTGTAAGAGATTAGGAACCTTGAAAGCATAGAACAAATGAACAATTTTGTACATGATATGTTGTCGTGTATCGATGTCATGTTCATGATCATACAACTACTTACTCAGTCTTTTTTTACGGATAGTTCCGAGACGAAACACCTATGGTGTTCGAAGCAAAAGCTTGCATTCCGTTTTTCGGTTTGTCGTCAACTACTATGAACAGATTATCGGTTATATTTTTTTTGTCGCCATGTGGACTGGAGGCGAGGTTTTCGGTTGGCTTTTTCGTCAAGAATTTGGTCGGTCTTCGTCATGAGTTTTTTCGACCTTTGCTAAGAATTTCAATTGGTCCTCTGTCAAGAATTTCGGTCCTCTGTCAAGAATTTCATTTTTTCGTGAATCATGATTCGTCACAAATTTCGGTTTTTCGTCAATTGTCTCGGCCGCCACCCCAAATCTCCTGACGTCGTCCTCAATTTCAAAGTTGCAGTCGCAAAACGGAGTGTTTCCCGGTGTTCATTCAAACGTCATTTAGCTCTCTTCAGTAAAGCATAAGCATTTTTTTTTTCATTTTTAACGGTATCGTCTTTTGTAACTTCATTGTTGCTCTTGGCTTGGTAGTCCCCCTGTGGCTGCACACATTCGCCCGAGGATACAGGTCAAACTGTGGACGGTGAGCCAAGTCCTATCCTATCCTTTTCAAGATGTCCATCTCCACGTCGTCGGGACCTGCGATAGCAGGACTTGTGGGAGACTGGGTCGGGTCTAAGCTAAGGGGCATTAACCTTTCGGAGTGGACAAACTTTGGGCCGATTGCTGAAAGCTTTCGGCAGCACATGGAAGAACGCAGGAAACAGGAGTTGATACTTCGAGATAAGTTATGACCTCTAAATCGATTTGTTTGCACTATGTACATGAACCACAACCACATTTAATTCAAAAAATTAGTAGGGATTAGTTTTCCAGTGGACTCACACACTTGTCTAGGTGGCTGTTCCAATACTTGTTTGATAAAAGTCAGTCATCAATAACTCTCTCTAAAAACTCCCGAACAAGAGCCACAGCAGAACGATTCGAACCCTTGCTCTGCTCCGCAAAGATCATTCGAGCAAAAATTCTCAGACCCTGTTCCGGCAGATATGTTATGGCTTCTAAATTGTTATAATAGTACGCTTGATTGCACGAAGAACTTATTACTTCGAAAATGAGGATTTCAGAACGAAAGCTTGTACTTGTTCCTGTTTGAACCATAAGCACACAACTTAGAATCCTCGTCCTCTGTATCGTCCTTTACAAAAACACCCTTCTAATCATGCAATTTTTTCAGTTTCCACGTGGGCGAGTGAACCTTTTGAGGAGTCAATTGGGAAGTTCTTTTTCGTCGCCGCCTCACGAATCAGCGGATCCCGGCGTGAGGGTCGCACTAGCAAGACGGTACGGAGAAACGCTTTCAGGGAAAGATGAGAAGTTATGGAAGGGGCTGAATGAGTAGTCGTGTAAGTGAGGGAGCAGAGTCTATTAGGTCATTCAGGTACTATCAATAGGGTTTTTAGCAGTTTGTGATCGAAGATAGATTTGAATTCATCCCCACATAGTTGGTGATCGAAGATAGATTTGATGAATTCATCTCATCTATCATCATCATCGTCTGCACATGTAAAAATGTTTGTTAGGGATCTTCAGATGAAATCCTTGCGCTAAAACTCAATCCAGACTTGGCTTTTTACACTGCCGCAGAAAGAGCTGGGATGCGAACGCCGGTTTTAGGTCGCTCTGAGAAACCTCAAGACTACTGGAGGAAGTTCCCCAAAGTGAAGCACAACCCACACAGAATGGGACTGATGTACTATAATTGAATTTGATTTCTTAGTCTTAGTTTTTTATAGTAGGGTCGATCATGGTCATGATGACGTAAGTACATGATATAGGAAGATCGATCATGAACATGATTGATGTTCATGAAGTACTTGGGAATGATCTTAATCTGTTTGTCATCATGTTGGCTCTGTGATATTGTCATCCGTAGAGAAGAATCGTCTTGTTTTGTTCTACTACAGCGTGGTCATGACTTACAAATTCTTATGATTGACAATCAGAGGGAGAGACTCTCTCGAACAAGCTTCGTGTTGAAATACTATCAATGAATTCTCAACTACGACCTAATATTTTTTCCCCCACCAGGACTGGCGACGTCAGCGAGGACAGCGAAGACATGGAGGACCCAAGTTGTGCATCAGAATCATCGAACTATTTGACAGCCTGTAGTGCTACACCTGCAGAGAACTCGCAAGACTTTTATGAAGATTAAAAGAATAGGTAAATTTATTTGAAGTTTGTTCTAGAAGTTCTAGTGGAGGATGACTAGAAATAGATGGAATCGCTCACCGAGCTCGCATGTGGTAGAAGAAGGTGTCATGACTAGTACTAGTAGGATTCTGAAGATCCTCAAGATTGTCATCATCTCTGGGTAAGTACCAAAACTATGATTGAATACGAATAGTAGAACTTATTCTACCACCCAGCACGCGCTCCGTCCTGTCCCCACGTCTAAATCAAGGGATCCTACGAAGCTTCTTCCGATGGGAGCCCACTTCCTGGTAGTTCGCAGACTTCGGGGAGCATGCATATGCTGCAGACCTCAAGTGTGAAGGAGGCTGAGGACACCACTTCTACGCGGCTTTTCCTCACCACGACACCTGGGGAGTCATCTTCTTGCAAAGAGTCAAAGCATCCCTTGCTGGGTTCTCTAGAAGAAAAAAGGCTTGATTTCGATGAGGTTGAAGATCTACTCGCGAAGCACTCGTCGGCTTCGATAAAAACCAAGTCTGCCTCTGCGGTTGAAGACGAGCTTAATAGCTACGTTCAGAAAACGACGAATGCCAAGTCTTCGTCGGTGTTTTTATGGATGGGACTCATTACTTTTTGATATAATGGAGTTTTTGCTTGGTTCTTTCTGGCTCTACGAGTAGTTGAGAATATAGAATCTCAGTGAAATGGACCACTTACTTACCCCCGTCAACATTGTGTGGCCGTGAGCGTGACGAGGCATCCTAGGTATCCTATTCTATCCTATTCTATCCTATTCTATCCTATTCTATCCTATCCTATTCTATCCTATCCTATTCTATCCTGTCCTATCCTATCCTATTCTATCCTATTCTATTCTATTCTATCCTATCCTATTCTATCCTATCCTGTCCTCTCCTGTCCTGTCCTATCCTGTCCTATCCTGTCCTATCCTGTCCTATCCTGTCCTATCCTATCCTATCCTATTCTATCCTATCCTATCCTATCCTATCCTATCCTATTCTATTCTATCCTATCCTATCCTATCCTATCCTATCCTATTCTATCCTATCCTATTCTATCCTGTCCTCGCAGATACTGAATTCAAATTTCAAATTTCGTCTTGAAGACCATCTAACATCTCCAGAAGTAAAGAAATCCCTATCTCTTGGGTCTACGAGAGCTTCGACGACCTCCGGTGCCTTCCAACGCTATGCTAAGCCCTGGACGGTCGGGGCTAGTGTCAACGACTTGAGTCCGATTCTCGTCAAAAGGACTCAGTCGTTGGCTGTACTAGGTGGAGGCTGTTGTACCAGTAAGGGGAAGAAGGTGGAACTAGAAGAAGCGAATCTTCACTGTCACAAGATGGAGGAGGAGGAGGACGTCAATGCAAAAGTTGGAGATGAACCGCGACTTGTTGCAGATGAAGAGGACAAGAAGATGGACACCAGCGTCAGGGAAGTAAGGGAAGGGCAGGAGAGCAACGGTGAGGACCATGGTAACATCAACAACAGGTTCGAGAACGCAGGGGTAGGAAAACGACAGCAGCATAATGCCACATCGCCAGACAGATCTCTCCGCGCCGTGAAAAGATCGAGACGCTAAGATAAGTGGTACCATAGGTTTTAAGCATGTGATAGTGGTTGTACGAAAATGAATTGATGAGAACTTTTTTTGATTAGTTCCATCCCTTGCTGAACTATTATTTTTGACAGTAAATACAAGGTTTTGAGCGATGAAGGGAGAAGTTTCCGTACAGTATACTGAATTCTCAGTTGGTACAGTATACTGATTTCGAAGTTCCTCAACAAGTACCGCCTAGTGTTGGTCACCTTCGTACTTAGTCATTTTACGTTAATAATAAGAAATACTACCGCCCGGTGATAGTGTGATGAATTTCGAGTAGACGAGTATGCTGAAGTAACTAAAAAGTATGAGTATCAGAATCAGACCTTCTATAGATTCAAAGGTATCTAAGGGTGCAAGCTTGGATCGATTCTAAGAAACGTGTGCACAAGTGGAGCGACTCAGTGAACTTAATTTTTAGAACTACTTTTGATTTATGTCCAGATTGTGCTTGATGTATCTTTTCTCTGTGGGTCTTTTAGAGCCAATCATTCTTATAACCTAATTCTTTACCAAGTAGTACTAGATCACATAGGTTAACGTTAAAAAGTATAGTAGAATGCAAGAAGAGTAATAGAGTTTATCATGAGTTGTAACGGGTCTTCGAATCCTTTGTTGAATTTTGCAGAACTTTGAAAATTGATATGAGTGCACATGCACGCGGTACAATCTATCCGATCCAGGCATTAGCCGGTACCCACCGAGGAGCCTTCCACGCTGCCTTCCAAGATGAAGCGAATCGTGGAGTCTGAAGATTTTCAGAGTTGATAAGTAGGAAAGTGCACTTGAATGGAGCGGATGAAAGGGTTTGCTGGCAGAAAATCTAGGACAAAAAAAACGAGTTTTTTGTGAGGACTCTCATGGTGTGAGCGAGTGTTGAGATGAAATTTCTCTTACAAAGTCCTGTGAAGCTTTAGTTCTGGCCCCCGAATTCTCTGCCCTGCTACAGTATGGTCCGATTCATTCACGAGTAATTTGAATCAATCGGTTACGATTATCAGGTTCCTACTTAGAGAAAACTACAACATTAGTCGATGCCATTTAGCACACTAAGATGGCCCTCCTCGGAAGCATTCCACCGAGACCTAGCCCGAATGATGTCTTGCTAGCGCAGCATCGGCAGCCACTGAATATGCCTGTGCTTTAAGGTGACCGTAATGACGACCCGGCGACTTGTCAGCGCATGTTCGCATTAGGAGTGATCCGCTCAGAACAGGAATTTTATGCATGGCTAGTCAATCACTTTCGCGTGTGGACTGTGCATGGATGCTGTGTGAATTCCCCACCTCAGAAATAGTAATCAAGGAAAATTCCAGACACAGAAATGGAACAATGAATCCACTCAAGCAGCATGGATAGTGAAGATTACCTAGCGTTAAGACTGAATGGAGCTGGTTCGGAATTTGAACCAGTACATCCGCAAACACCACCCTCTCGGAAATCCAGTCGGCGTGGTCAGCATTGGCGTTATAATATTCACTTGTGGGCTGCTCAGCTTCCCGTTTCTACTGATTTTTCTTCATGTGGCATGCAAGTATCAGGAGTAGAGAATGCGTGAAGCCATTCAGAATGACCCGATTGTTAAAAATTATGGCTAATATTTTTCCCGAACAAAGATAGTATCTGAAGGGAGCGAGGAGCCACAGAAGCTGTCAAAGTTGCCTTAAATACAGCATAATGGTGCATCAGAGACCTATTAGGAGAAACGCAAAGGGACAGTAAAACTGTGTCCCTGGCATTGCAAATATGACAGTTCGGATCTACGAAACTGTGGTCAACAGTACGCTATGCCTCCACAACAACCTCAGATTATGGGTAATGCACAAAGGATGCTGTAAAGAAAATTGGGGAGGAAGTACACAAAATTAGGGCGGACGCCTCGTGCTGCCTAGAAAAAGAAAAAGGGACGCTATGAGTGCACTTCAGGGTAATACGAGTAGTAAGTACGTAAAAGACATCGCCAGAATCAAAGTGAACAAGAGGGGGCAGCATGATACTCAGAGGAAGAGTACTGGAGAAGAGTGGAAAATAGGAGGGACTAGAAGTGGTCCTCTGTCTTTCGGTGGAGATGCTCTGTGTGGAGGTGCACTGCAACAAAGGCGAAAAAATGGGAAATACATCCACAGTTGTATCGGAAAGATATCAGTAAAAAAAAGTAACCTTATAGCTGAAAATAGGTACTTAACAACTACAACTGAGAACTAGTACAATTGCAAACAATGGCTCCCAAAAAAAATGAGCCCCCACCCCCACCTGCGGAGGATGAGGGGCCTCCTCCACCGCCAGAAGTTTACACCAAATGCTTCGAAATAGATGGTACTTAGTAGAAGGTTATACTGTAGAATGAAGTAGTACCCCCGTACTGTTGACTACATAATATTATACGAGAATGAAGTGCAATTGTAATATTGGTTTTTTGCGACATTCCACTACATGGAGGTTGACATATGTTTCAGGGTCAGGTCACCAGTTTCATCGCTACAATACCTTCCAGTTGAATCATCACATACACATCACATACACATCTACGTCTTCTTTCCACCTTCCCTCATCAATTACAACCACCCAGGCCAGCTCTACTACGGCGATGTTATCGAAAAGGTTCCTGCTGAAGGTGAGGAACCAGGTGAGGGGGTGACGAGCTACGTCCAACACGGGAAGGGAATGACCATATGGTCAAAGAAATCACGGAGTGGAAGGCAAATCGTCTTCAAAAAACATCAAGGTACCCATTAACATAGTTGTAGAGAGTGTTTACTCATTTTAGTTTTATTCGAAGAACGTTTTATTCGAAGAAGGGGTCGTGTTTTATTTGAAGAACATTTTACCTTTAAGGTCGTGAGGGAACTAATTCACTGTGGGTCACTGTCATTCAAAGGATGAAAGACAACAATTTTTAATAAGAAAGTATGAGTACTATCTATTAGTATTTCATTCCCACCAGGTGATTATCTCGAAAACGAGATGACGGGGGAAGGAACGATCGAGTACTATGACGGTTCAGCGTACAAGGGCCAGCTTGAATTAAGGCTTGTTCTATATTAAGTTGAGCCATCGTACGTCGTCTTCAGGAGTTTCAAAGAACCCATCTTTGTTCCCAGAACAACAAAAGAAGCCAAGAATGGACGGGAAAGGTAGAAATAGGGTGCTTAAGTGGGAGTTGTCTATCTCCACCAGAATGGAATATCTCATCACGTGATGGATTTTGTCGTGCATGGAAACTCTTCTAATCAAAAAGGGGAATTTCGAAGGAGAGGGTATCTACACGTGGCCAAATAAGAGCTTTTACACAGGACAATGGCTGGGAAACGAAATGCACGGATCAGGGCAATTTCAAGTGGATTGGTCTGGTATATTGAAGAGGGGTTTTCTAGACTGTTTGTCTTTGATTCGCGTAGGTATGACATTGACAATTACTGGTCTTGCCTTTGGCAGTTGCTAGTCTATGGTGGAACAGTAGTTGTTATGTGTTGGCTTCCTACTGTGATGTGAAATTAACGTACGATCGAATTCCTCATAAACAAACAAGATCAACAGGCAAATTCCGAGCTGGAGCCTTCCACCGAAATTGCGTCCAGAATATCCGACAGGATAAAGACGAGAAAAAATGGGTGGACATATTGGAGGAGGTGAATCAAATCGAAATCGAGGAGTTGAGCAAAACAGCTCTACGAAACGATATCGCTCTAGACGAAGGCAGCGTTGTGGTGACATGTAGCACACCAGAGTTATGAGAAGGTTTTTGGTTGGGGTTGGCTGTTGTTGGATGTTTGCATGATGTTTGCTGGTAGTAGAAAAAACTTCTTAATAGACCAGATCATAAAGAGTTTTGATCATGGTACTAGCAGCTAGGAAGTGCTTCGAGATACACAGTTTGCATGCCCATCTTCTAACTCTGGAGCTGCAGAAGTGCATTCGGACAATGATAGACGAACATAACTTAGTCCCCCTCCTGGTGCCGGATCATAGCTTCGGAAGTGGTAAACCTCGTGATCATTTCCTGTTGTTATGAAGTCTCTTTACCTGCTACCCTTACTTTTTCTTCCTAGTTAGCTTGGCTCCACCCGTAATATTGACCTTGTTTGCTGGCAGGGGACTAGTACTGTCTAAGACACAAATGAATGACTTGTTTCCGATGGAAAAAGACAACGACACGCTACAGGTAGTTTCTCCCCAATGGACTGGATTCACATGTTAGCGGAGGCGAAGACAGCTGCTTATGCAGACGAAAGAAAGGCTGCCGAGGAGGCCGCAGAGGCGGCAGACGGAGGCGAGGGAGAAGCAGCGGAGGAAGGAGGTGAAGAAGAAGGGGGTGCGAAAGTTATGATTCGCTTTGTTCCCCAACATAAGTAATCCTCCTGAGCGATGAAAGAGTATCTCATTCATTCTGAATATAGGTATGAGCTAAGCCTGCTCTACCTAGATCAATTAAAGTGGGATTCTAGGGTAATTGGGGAGGCTCGTGATCGGACAGACAATGGGTTCAATGCGTAAGTTCTTGTTGTACTAAATTCAGCACGAAGGTGTACTAGTGAAGAAGTACTTAGCTTCTAGTTCGTAGGAGTGCAACGAACTCCTAATTGGACAACCTCTTTCCAACTGATCATGTTGGTAAAGAAGTTGGTCCCCCATATAAGATTAAGAAGTCTCGAACTGCATAAGGTTAAGAAGTCTCCCCAGATGTTGATAACAACACCGAGCAGAGGACTACTTACTATTGCCGCATACCTTTACAGGTTCACTCATATAAAACATCTAGAATAAACAAAGCACTAGTCGTTGTTCCCCTTTCATCTCTGCAGGAGCCTCCCGTCAGAAAGTAGTGCCTTTGTGGCAGACGCCGATTACGACACTGCAGTCGCGAACAGTGCACGTGGGCCACATTAGTAAGATGAAGCGGAGAGGCTACGACCACTCGACGCCGCTTTTTACTGCGCTCCAGACTTCTCTTCTAGCAGAGGAGACTTTTTGTTAGGGACCACAGTGATGAGAAAGTTACACTCATCGTCATCTCAAGCACTGCTCTCTCCGCTGCAGAGCTTATTACAGGAAAGGGGGGATGTACAATGACAATGAACATACAACGTTATATAGGGGTGCACAACGGCTGAGAAAGATCGCTCAAGGTCGTTTGGAATTACATGGTTATGTGTACAACAAGTAGGATGGTGAGTTGAATTGATAGAAGGTGACATTTTTAGATTCGTTAAAGGAAAATTTTGGAACTCTCCCATCTCTAAGGCACTCTAGTTTTCGACCAGTACGACGACGTCAAGCTGCCAAAAGACAACGACATACCTCTGCCACTGGAAAAACGTAGTTTGTAAGTTTTGATGTTGTAGTACATCTAGCCAAAGATATTGATCTTTGTAGTACAGTACTAGCTATTATTATTGGTATGCAAGTCTAGCAACATCCGTTCATTACTTTAGCACGTATATACTTGTCACTACAGCCCCAGCCTCACCGAATCCTGGGGACCCAGCAGAGGACGAAATAGTTGCGCCGGCGCCAGTTAGTATCATGTCACGAGCCTTGGAGTTAGAGAAAGAACGGCAGAAAATACACAAAGAAAAACCGGCACCTAAAGTTACGAGAAGTCAAGTAGTTTTTAGAAAACTGGGTGATGGATTTGTAGAAAAGAATTCAGTGTAGTTAATAGCACATCATTATTTTCATGGCTGGTGCGTCGAACTAAATCGAAAAATTTGTAAATGTAAATGTCGTAAAAAAAACTCCTCATATTATATATACCAAAAATGTGGCTCTTTCCCTCACTCGCAGATCCTTCCCACTCCTCTCTCCCCTCACTCCTTCATACCTTAGTGGCAATTGAAAGAGTTTTACGATGAATGCAGCTTGCCGATTCGGCTCTTCAACCCGAAGCTATTCCACAGCAAACAGGGAAAGATACATGAGTTGATCCTAGACTACGCCTTGAGTCGGGAAAAGAAAGTGGGGAAGGTAGAATTGTTCTTGATTGAAATTATACCATATCTCTGTCAAGTAAAAAAAATCGTAATCTTTGTTCTTGTGGAAGTAGATGTGATCTGGTGTTTCATCTTCTAAGAAAGAATACCAATACTCTTTGGAAGTGGAACATCTTACTAGATTGATATCCTGATCTTCTAGTCGTAAGCTGCGAAAGTTCTTCACGAGGCTTCAGTTTCTTTCTCATATTCTTTTCTACGGACTTGCTTCTCGACATATATCAAACTACCTATTACTTACACAGATCGGCATCCCCCCACGACCGGAGGGCGAGGCGGCACCGCCAGAGGGCGAAGAAGGCGATCCGGGTTCCGTTGTCGGCCTCGATATTCATGGTGACGTCGTCGACGAAAACGTCTTTTACCGATTAGACTTCGTTTATGGCATAGGAGCGCTACCTCCTTTAGTAAACAAGAGATCTGGTTTAGTAGATGTAGACATGAAGATAAGATTAAGGTAGATGAAGAGGAGTTGGAGTCTAGGCAAGCTGCCGAATAGATCCGAGTCATGAGTTTTAGAGGAATTGGAATTACTGGCGTTACAGTAAGAGTACTACTAGTTGAGGAACTAGTAGGTCCTAGAGGTAAGGATTCTGAACTCATCATTCAAATGTAGTAGAAGATTAAGGTTTTTTTGCACTTAAGTTTTGATTGTTTGATCCTCCACTGACGAGAATTTTGAGCCTCCTACTTTCTCTAATGCCCACTCGTCGTTGACCAGCCAGTGGTGATCCGCTACGAAGAGACCAGAGAGGTTGATGTGCACACGCAACTGGCAGAGCGTTTCGGTGAGCACTTCCCACTCCATAGATGCGGTGTGGTGTGTTGTACTATGGGAAAGTGAAACCACGTCGCATTATGGTAAATAATGCATAGATATGAGAACAAAGGCTACTATGATTTTCCTAACTACTAGGACCATGTTGATTTTCAGAACTCTTTGTGATGAAGATGAATTCGAGTCTAGATGATTTTTAGAACAAGATCTGCTGATATTACGTAGACAGTATCATGGAGCTGAACTTGTGGAAGTTGACATAATGGATAAAAACAATATTCACAACCTAAACAAATCAGACCTGTCCTTGTGAGACATTGCTTTCCTCGTTTTTTTTGTAAGTGCTTGTGGTCCCACCAGGTGTGGAGGCTCAGCGGCGGCATCCTATCCTATCCTATCCATCGACGAATGAATAATGTGTCTGATGGATTTTTCTAGTCACAGAGATCGAAAAGAGAAGGAACCGGAACACGCCTTCCTCAGAGGACAACAAGGTGGAAGAACAAATACAAGATGAGGTCAGAAGGGAATTCAATACAGTGACTGCCGAATTTGATTTGAGGCATGAGAAATATGGGTCACTTCTGTTCTTGCTTGATTCTCATGCCGTTCTTGCTTGATCGAGATTGTATTGATGGTAATCCAGGGTTCATCAACGAGATGCAGGACTAAAACATTCAAAGGCGAGGATGAAGAAAAACTACATGTCTCGTCTTCATAGATCGGTGCTTTATAGCTCTCAACCTCTTCAAGGTCATGTCATATTGTTGATGGTTCTATGCGTATGCTACCACGAGAATGCTCTGAATGGTTGTGAATAAGAATGTCTTTTCTACCATACCACCCCACGAACCAGCGACCCCTTGACATTTTCTTGCCTGATGATGAAACGACATTTTTTACTACATTTTTTACTCAGTTAAAATGCAGTAAAAGTAGAGCAGTTGAAACCTTCATACTAGGTGGATGGTTTCCATGGTTGTCGTTCATCCATCCGTAGGAGCATTCTAGAGGATTGAAAAAAAACCCATCTATTGTTTTCCCTCACTCATACTACTCATACATGAAGATCAAGATTGTTCGAAGTCTAAATTTTAGTCCCATTACCTCCTTTTTTTATGACGAGGATAATGTACAACCAACCCTCTCTCGACTACTTCGAATTCTGACCAATTACTACATTAGTTACCATCAACTAGTGGGCCCACACCTAACCCAACCTAACCTAACTAACTAATATCACTCAGTTGATGTAGACACATAAAAAATGGCCGAGCAGCAGGTTTTGCCTTTCAAGGCGTATGAGGCGGAAGGACCAAGAAAGAACTGGAGGGCGTGTTTATTAAGGGTCACCGTGTTGCATTCTTCACTACCGCTCTTGACCTAATTGTTCATCGTAAAGTACGTATGGAAAGGAGCCTCTAAGTTTGTTCTGAAGAATGCAATTGCGGAACCGCCTCTAAGTTTATCATGCAAATTACTCTTGACAGTGGACCAGTACGCGCGAATCGGTTGTCCGAATTGTCCGCATCTACACCTCGACGAAGAAGACGAGGAATTGATCTTCAAAGCGACGACGCCTTCGTAAGACGATACTATCTAATATTAGCTAGATGATCGATGTTGATATGAATTGTACCATACCATCTTCATACGCACTTTCATCAGGTGGACTGGCATATTATCGCATTTCCAGAGAGGCGGGTGGTTGAAGCGAGCAACGCATATCCCGGAGACTAGTGTTTTTGTTAAGGCCTCACGTGATCCATCTTTCAGCTCATCTCCGAGGGAGCTGCTTTCAACTACTGTGAGCCGTTTCCAAAGACATAGATGAGGACACAGATGAGCAGGAGGCAAAAGATGGGCTGTAGTGAGTTCTAATTTCGGTTGTTATGCAATCAACGTTGCTGGTCCCACAAAAGGGTTTGGAAATCCTAGTGCTACTGCCAATGGTCGCGCCGGAGGGTCGCAGCACAGAGGACACGCAGCTAGCTACGACGAGGAGGATAGACTGCAATTGAATGCGGATGAAGACCTGCTGGGTGGTGATTTGGAGGGATTCGTGGTCGGAGATGATGTGGAGGACTGATTCTTGTAACCCTTCTTAGGGACTACATTACAAGAGACTCTGTCACATAGATGCATCCCTTCAAGCAATACATTACAGGAGACTCTTCCTAGGAACTACATTCCAAGAGAAATAGAGAGTTGGCGATCCAAGAAGTACTTGTTGAACAACTCGTCCTTGATGAAGATGAAAGAGGGGAAATCTGCTAGATTCCTATGTTGACAGTATCTCCACCTCATACGCGAAACAGCATCATTTTTTCACCACAAAGATGGAATTGAGGTACCAAGAAAGTAACTGACGTATGGAACACGATGTGATTCTTGTGATTACGTCGAACCACATCGAAAATTGAGTGCCGCTGCAGGACGAGCGTCACCTTAATACAGTGTTCGCCATCTTCATGAAACCAAGCTACAACGTTATCTGAAAGCAAGCTAAGTACACTTGCAATGAATGATGTTAATGTTTGTCAGAGCGAAAACAGTTACAGTACATTGTTGTTGATCTTTGATAAAACAGGTAGGGCGACAGGCTGAAGAACAGTGTACTTAGATGTACATCACAAGTTCTTCACGTTTTGTTGATCTAGGAGAAGGAACCAACATCACCGTCTCAAAATCCAATGTTTTCGACGTCCTTGTAACAAGCACGAATGCCCTTTCATGCCTGCGTCTGCCGATTGCTTACTACATCCTTTTGCGGTACTAGTACCAGCTGATCTTTATGCCGTCCGGCAGCAATTATACCTTCTAGTAGTGTACCAGATGAAGCAACGCTGTCCGTAGTGGTAATATATTTGCAACGATGTCTCGCGGTCAGCGTTATTTTGCCTACAACTGGGCGGTGCGTGGAAGCACAGCAACACAATTGTTGTCGCTGCTTCTCTCATTCCTGCTTTACGTCAATGTCAGGGTTTTGGTTCTGTCCGAGACCGAGCTGCAAAAAGAGAAATCATCGCTCGACGTCGACGCTGAGTTTCCTGACATCATACCTCTTCTGCAAGCAACTGATGGGAATGGGGGAGGAGGAACAACCACAACGTTTCGCAGCATCACATATGGGGAGAAGACAGATCAGCGGACCATCACCACAAATGGGAAGACAGATCCGCAGACGGGTCTCGAAGTAAGCGAAAAAGACGAGGATGAAAGTCTAATCTTCATTTTTCTTGATGAAGAAGAAGACCGAAAAGATCTTCCCGTGAGTATCGCTCATCCCAAATTGGCACGGTTGGGCGTAGAGCCTGCAGCCTCATCCTCAATCATTTTCAACAAAGATATTGTGGGTGGCAAAGAGATTGGACGCGGGGGCAAAGGTCGCATATTCCAGATTGAAGACAGTAGCACGAAGAAGAAAAGAGCCCTGAAACATGTTGTAGTTCCACTTGACCTAACTATTGAAGAACAAAAGAAGCTTTTCCACACAGTTCCGGAAGTGAAAACGGGTGGTGCCGATAAAGTAAATGTGGATAAGCCAATAACATCTTGGGCTGTGGACAGTGACAACGTGTACAGAGACACACTTTTGACATATTTTATACAGCGCGTCCCTCTAGTCGTACAGGCGCTGAGAGAAGCCTACGTGGCCCTTGACATCTCTAGCCATGAGCCGCACCCCGCATGTTGCGTCCAGACCTACGGCGTGTACGTCGCTTTTTCGCGTACCACACAGTTTCGGAAAAGGAGTAGCGGCGCTCAATATGGAGACAACCAGCCGATTCCACTTTCTTCTTATCGTGTTCATTTTATCCACGAAATGGAACTAGTGCAGAATGGGGATTTCTCACAATTTCTGCCGCCCAGTATCCCTATTGCTGTTCAGTGGCCAATCTTGGTAGGCGAGTTCTTCAGGGATGCAGCAAAAGCTGTGCAGGAAATGCACGGCCTCGGCTGGACTCATGGTTTATGGCCAAACATTTGTAGAATTCTCCCGCAAGATAGGCCAATGACCTTCAGGCCGGAGCCGCAGTGCGCGGGCCGAGGTCTTTAGAGTCTTCATTAAGTGCTCACGACCCCCTGGTGTCGCTGTCGCTCTCGCGTATTTTTCGACAGCTGGACGTTTCTTGTTCTCCATTATTCTCCCTTCGGATTCTACTTCTAGCATCCTCCTGTCTCTTGCCTTGTAGTTCAGCATTGTCATCACCATCGTGATCACTTCCTTCTCGCTTCCTTTTCATGTTGCGACATCAAGCCGGAAAACCTCCTACTCACGGCGCCTCTTAAAGCCCAAAGCGATGGGGATCACGCTGAGAAAAGGCCCAGGCTCAAACTCGCGGATTATGATTTAGCACTGCCTGTCAAACTACACCGAGAAAAAGATACTGCAGGGACTCCAGCCTATGTGGACCCAGAGGTAGAATGCATCGGCGTCGCCGACGCAATCGCCGCAGATTGCTGGTCAGTCGGAGCGACACTCTACGAGATTGCGTCATTTTGCTGGGGCAATATTGATGGGAAGGCGCCCCTGGATGGGAAGACTGAAAAACTGCGTCAGGAATGTGGAAATTGGGTCAAGACTAAGATGTTATCGGGAGGAATAGAGACAACTTATGACTCATAGTACTCATTGCTCACCAGGCACCATTAGCCTAGAATATCCCTGCTCTGTGTTTTTCCAGTATACAAATCGTGAAGCGTTCTTCCAATAAATACTGCACCAAAGCTGATAAGTACTATTTTTGAACTACCAATTTTCATCATACTACTATTTGTATTTGTACTTTGTCAATGAGTGACTGACATATTTTTACATTTGCAGTGTTTCGGTTGATGCCTTTATAGTGCAGGTAATTTACGGCTTTCAGGATGCTCTAATCGCAACCTTTTCGTCCGTGGTGGCTTGGTAGGAATCGAGCATTTGCTCGTGATGATATCATTCACAAGTTGCCGACAGGGGAACCCGTTTTAAGGGAAAATTTTCCGCCCCCTTTCAATCTTCAGAACCATAATGCTGTGCGAGACCAGTGTACCATAGGAAAGTCGTCGTTTGATTGTTTCATATCAGTACTGAGGGCGCATGCTTTCAATGTGCAGCCGGGAAAACGAGACTTGGAGAAGCTGGTGGAGTCGCTGGAAGCCATCAAAGCGAAGAAATACAAAGAAGAGGCACTACAACTACCGTCGCTTTCGCCTCCCGAGGCAGTTATAGCGACCAAGACGCCCGCTACACCCTCAAATCGGCCCACTACAGCGCCAGGAGGGCGTCGTCCAGCCGGCAGAAGTAGTCTGAAAAGCAGCCTCACTCAGACCTCCCAATCTTCTCTAGTTTCCGACACAACTAAAACTACCAGCGAAGATCAAGATTCCAGTTCCAGACAACAGCTCGACGATGCATCGTCTGTAGCAAATCATCTGAACGAGGCATCTGCAGTAGACCATCCTAGTAAAAAGGGCAAGGAGGCATTTGGATCTGTCCTAGAAGTAGACTACACTGGTAATAGTGCTGCCCTTCATCAAGAAGAATCTGCTTTCTCTGGTGCAAAGAATAATGAGGCATCCGTTTTAGAAGTAGATCATACCAAGAAGGGTGCTTCATCTGCAGTAGCCCCTACTACTAGTGGCAACGCGGCATCTGTAATAGTAGACCATACAACAGATGATCCTACCAAGAACAGTGCTTTCATCCAAGGTCAAGAAGATTCTTCAACTTCATCTGGTGGAAAGGACACGGACAACGACAAGAAAACTCGTAAAGGCAAGCTTCGGAAGATCAAGAAGCACGATTTCAGTGCGTTTTTGGAGCTAGCGAGCTTCGAGAGGGCAACGGAGAGCGTCGATGCGACGTCGGAAAGCGTCGAAGCGGCAGCTGAAGGTGTTGATGCGGATACTGCAGAAACCGGCGAGACTGCGTTTGGTTCTGTTATGAATATGGTTTCTTTGGAGTCGGATACTGCCAAATAAGTAGATGACCCTTCTATTAGTTTTAGTTGTAAACAATGCATTATGATTTTCATCGCCTAGAAAACAGAAAAATGTTTCGAATGCTGTCTAAAGTGCGGTAGATACCTACATATCCTTTTCTTGATAGATGAACACAGGAGAGCATATTCTTCATTCACAGCGCTAATCTTGCGACCCAAGAAAAGGCGGAGCATGATAAGGGCCAACCGTCTGCTCAGAGCAAGTATGCGGAGTCGAGGGGTGGCAACGGGACCGGCACCATGGAGCTGTGAGCTCTTGTGCCGCGCTCGTTATCTTTGAGTTACGACAACTTGTAGAAGCAGGAGTTGAAGATAAGGATCACTTCTAGGTATGATAGATTCTTGTGCTTGATTTGATGAGTATCTTGTGCTTCTGCTTGCCTTGATGAGTATTTCTTCAATCCCATGACGCTTAGGTGGTATGAACGACGATCAATCTACTCTCATCTTGTAGTCTAATCCTGCGCGGATGGAAAAGAAGATGCTTTGGCGACGACGGTTTTGTCAAGGAGAAACAAGAAACGTCAATTTACCAACGATTTTCTCGATGATGGACGCAGGGAGTAAGACGAAGGTCATTCTTGTGGTCACTGTCTAACCTTTTGTCCTTTCTGTTCCTGTTCGCTTCTCAGGACCTATGCCAAGCAGAGGTAAAAGTTGTACATTCTGATTGAACAATTCACTCTTGACGACAGAACATGGGGAAACTTGCGAGATTTCAATGCCATCAAATAATCCCTTCAAGTGGGAAGCAACATGATTTTTTTACCACGACTTTTTAAGACACTTACAATCAAAGAAAAATGCGCCTGCCGTATGGCGGGAAACGATGTGACCAATGATTACGTCGAAACGCGTCGAAACATGAACGCGGTTGCAGAAGCGTCATATCAGTGTTCACCATACTAACTTCTCGTCACACCACCTCAAAGAAATTATCATAAGCGAGGTGGACCAAGGATCTACACATGTTCTCGACGTTCTTGTGAGCACGAGTGCCTGCCACTTCAAATGCTTAAACACTACAACTTGAGTACATCCTTGTGCGGCGCGGCGCGAGTATAGCGGTTATCCAGTCGTGGTGCACAGCAGTACAGCAATCGCTCCTAGTAGTCCAGACACGACGTCGCAGTCTGCTTCCTGTTTGTTCTCTACCAACAAGAACAAAGGAACAGGACAATCCTTTTCCTTCTACCAACAATAGCAACGCATATCCCAGAAACTAGTGTTTTTGTTAAGGCCTCACTTGATCCGTCTTTCAGCTCATCTCCGAGGGAGCTGCTTTCAACTACTGTGAGCCGTTTCCAAAGACATAGATGAGGACACAGATGAGGCAAAAGATGGGCTGTAGTGAGTTCTAATTTCGGTTGTTATGCAATCAACGTTGCTGGTCCCACAAAAGGGTTTGGAAATCCTAGTGCTACTGCCAATGGTCGCGCCGGAGGGTCGCAGCACAGAGGACACGCAGCTAGCTACGACGAGGAGGATAGACTGCAATTGAATGCGGATGAAGACCTGCTGGGTGGTGATTTGGAGGGATTCGTGGTCGGAGATGATGTGGAGGACTGATTCTTGTGACCCTTCTTAGGAACTACATTACAGGAGACCCTTCTTCGGTACTGATTCTTGTGACTCTTCTTAGGAACTACATTACAGGAGACCCTTCTTCGGTACTGATTCCTGTGACTCTTCTTAGGAACTACATTACAGGAGACCCTTCTTCGGTACTGATTCCTGTGACTCTTCTTAGGAACTACATTACAGGAGACCCTTCTTCGGTACTGATTCCTGTGACTCTTCTTAGGAACTACATTACAGGAGACCCTTCTTCGGTACTGATTCCTGTGACTCTTCTTAGGAACTACATTACAGGAGACCCTTCTTCGGTACTGATTCTTGTGACTCTTCTTAGGAACTACATTACAGGAGACCCTTCTTCGGTACTGATTCTTGTGACTCTTCTTAGGAACTACATTACAGGAGACCCTTCTTCGGTACTGATTCTTGTGACTCTTCTTAGGAACTACATTACAGGAGACCCTTCTTCGGTACTGATTCTTGTGACTCTTCTTAGGAACTACATTACAGGAGACCCTTCTTCGGTACTGATTCTTGTGACTCTTCTTAGGAACTACATTACAGGAGACCCTTCTTCGGTACTGATTCTTGTGACTCTTCTTAGGAACTACATTACAGGAGACCCTTCTTCGGTACTGATTCTTGTGACTCTTCTTAGGAACTACATTACAGGAGACCCTTCTTCGGTACTGATTCTTGTGACTCTTCTTAGGAACTACATTACAGGAGACCCTTCTTCGGTACTGATTCTTGTGACTCTTCTTAGGAACTACATTACAGGAGACCCTTCTTCGGTACTGATTCTTGTGACTCTTCTTAGGAACTACATTACAGGAGACCCTTCTTCGGTACTGATTCTTGTGACTCTTCTTAGGAACTACATTACAGGAGACCCTTCTTCGGTACTGATTCTTGTGACTCTTCTTAGGAACTACATTACAGGAGACCCTTCTTCGGTACTGATTCTTGTGACTCTTCTTAGGAACTACATTACAGGAGACCCTTCTTCGGTACTGATTCTTGTGACTCTTCTTAGGAACTACATTACAGGAGACCCTTCTTCGGTACTGATTCTTGTGACTCTTCTTAGGAACTACATTACAGGAGACCCTTCTTCGGTACTGATTCTTGTGACTCTTCTTAGGAACTACATTACAGGAGACCCTTCTTCGGTACTGATTCTTGTGACTCTTCTTAGGAACTACATTACAGGAGACCCTTCTTCGGTACTGATTCTTGTGACTCTTCTTAGGAACTACATTACAGGAGACCCTTCTTCGGTACTGATTCTTGTGACTCTTCTTAGGAACTACATTACAGGAGACCCTTCTTCGGTACTGATTCTTGTGACTCTTCTTAGGAACTACATTACAGGAGACCCTTCTTCGGTACTGATTCTTGTGACTCTTCTTAGGAACTACATTACAGGAGACCCTTCTTCGGTACTGATTCTTGTGACTCTTCTTAGGAACTACATTACAGGAGACCCTTCTTCGGTACTGATTCTTGTGACTCTTCTTAGGAACTACATTACAGGAGACCCTTCTTCGGTACTGATTCTTGTGACTCTTCTTAGGAACTACATTACAGGAGACCCTTCTTCGGTACTGATTCTTGTGACTCTTCTTAGGAACTACATTACAGGAGACCCTTCTTCGGTACTGATTCTTGTGACTCTTCTTAGGAACTACATTACAGGAGACCCTTCTTCGGTACTGATTCTTGTGACTCTTCTTAGGAACTACATTACAGGAGACCCTTCTTCGGTACTGATTCTTGTGACTCTTCTTAGGAACTACATTACAGGAGACCCTTCTTCGGTACTGATTCTTGTGACTCTTCTTAGGAACTACATTACAGGAGACCCTTCTTCGGTACTGATTCTTGTGACTCTTCTTAGGAACTACATTACAGGAGACCCTTCTTCGGTACTGATTCTTGTGACTCTTCTTAGGAACTACATTACAGGAGACCCTTCTTCGGTACTGATTCTTGTGACTCTTCTTAGGAACTACATTACAGGAGACCCTTCTTCGGTACTGATTCTTGTGACTCTTCTTAGGAACTACATTACAGGAGACCCTTCTTCGGTACTGATTCTTGTGACTCTTCTTAGGAACTACATTACAGGAGACCCTTCTTCGAAACTACATTACAAGAGAAAGAAAGAGTTGGTGATCCAAGAAGTACTTATTGAACAACTCGTCCTCAATGAAGATGAAAGAGGGGAAATCTGATAGATTCCTATGTTGACAGTATCTCCACCTCAGACGCGAAACAGCATCATTTTTTCACCATAAAGATGGAATTGAGGTACCAAGAAAGTACCTGACGTTTGGAAAACGATGTGATTCTTGTGATTACGTCGAACCACGTCGAAAATTGAGTGCCGCTGCAGGACAAGCGAAAGCGTCACCTTAATACAGTGTTCGCCATCTTCATGAAACCAAGAAACAACGTTATTTGAAAGCAAGCTACACTTGCAATGAATGGCGTTTGTAGAAAGAAGAAGTACATTGTTGTTGATCTTTGATAAAACAGGTAGGGCGATAGGCTGAAGAACAGTGTACTTAGATGTACATCAAAGGAGGTGCTTCACGTTTTGTGGCTCTACACGTCCTTTTGCGGCACTAATACCAGCTGGATTGTCTGCTGTCCGCCAGCAATTACACTTTCTAGTAGTGTACCAGAAACGACGCAATGCAACTCCTGTTTGATGTTCTTCGATATTAGAGAAGCGGATATTTCTGACGAAAACAGAAGAAAATCCTTGCTCACACGTCTACATTCCTTATCCTTTCAAAGCAAGTAGTGGCAATTTCCAACGATGTCTCGTGGTCAGCGTTCTTGTGCGTACAACTGGGCAGTGCGTGGAGGCACAGCAGCACGACTACTGCCATTGCTTCTCTCATTCTTGCTTCACCTAAATGCTGGCGTTCTGGCCCTCCGCAAAACCGAGCTACGAGGCGAGGAACTATCGCTCGATGATGATGACCACCCAACCAACGTCTTTTTTCCTGAGATCATACCTCTTCTGCAAGCAAAGGATGAGACTGGGAAATCACCGTGGTCCAGCGTTGAAATGGACAAGTCTCATGGTAAGTCTGAAGGAGGCAACGTGGCACTCTTTCCTCGACCTTCGGATGCTCAAGAAGACGCTTCTACAAGGGCCGACTATCCAGTTTTTGGAGATCTGAAGTGGAAGTCGTCCGCGGAGGAGGATACACCTTCAATCATGTCGCTCGTGGCCCGCTTAGAAACTTCATCAAAAAAAGAAAGTATCAAACGCGGAGATTGGAGTCGCATATTCCACCTGGACGTACAGGGCCAAAACAATGGAGACAAGCTGAGAGCTCTGAAACATGTTGCAGTTCAACTTCAACCCATCACGGAAGACGGAGGAGAGACTCTCGCAGTACCACCTAGTGGGTCTGAATCTCCCCACACCGCCTGGGCCGTCGCGACGAACTGCAGAGGTAGACTTCTGAACCTAGTACAAGGGAGCACTTCATCTCGTTCTCGTCGTCGTGTGGTAGCGGCGCTTCGAGATGCTTACGTAGCTCTCGACATGTCTAACAGGATGACTCCGGAGCGTGCGTGTTGCGTCAAGACCCACAGTGTGCACGTCGCTTTTTCGCGTACTTTCGTGAAGAAGACTGAAACGGGGGAAAGCACAGAGCAGACAAACACAGAGTGGGAGCCTCATGATTATGCTCATTTTGTTTCCGAAATGGAGATGAACGTATTCGCCAGTCTAAATTTTGGGCGCTTTCAAGTAGGCAGCTTTTTCAAACATGCGGCTAAAGCTGTGCAGGATATGCACAACCTGGGATGGACGCACGGTGTATGGCAAGGAACCTGTGGCATCCGCCGGAGGATTAAGTCAGTAGTCTCAAAGTGTGGCTTTTGGATCTCAGTATCCACAGCCACTGACACCGTAGTTCTTGTAGGTGTAACTTACTAGTTTGGCATATGGTTTTTGCAATTTGAATTTGTAGGGCCGCCCCCCTTCTCCTTCCCTCTATTCCCTCTCTCACGTTGCGACATCAACCCCGAAAACTTCCTTTTTGCTGATGCAGCTGCTTCCAGCAATCAGCACTTGCTCGTGCTCGCAGATTTTGGTAACGCGCTGCCTGTTGGCCAGCGGCGAGGACGACAGAATGCTGGAACTATCGCTTATTTGGACCCAGGGCTGATAGAAACGGAGGACGCCTCCGTCGATGCAGTCGCCGCAGATTGCTGGTCACTTGGAGCGACGTTCTACACGGTTGCAGTACATTGCTGGGACAGAGAAGACGGTCGTGCAAGAAGCCCTCATTCCAAGACTAAAAGGCTGCTCCGCAGAGCTAAAAACTGGCCCCGAGTCATGAAGTATGCCCTTATTCTACCTGACAGGTTGCCTTATGACTTATCGCTTAGCAGGCAACATTGTCTGAGAATCTGACTGCTCTGTGTTCTTCCGAATAGCACTGCCCCGATCCTGGTAAGTACCTATCGTTAACTACTATTTTGTCATTTCTTCAACTCCTACAGAAACTATCCTGATAGACGTATCTCTGTGGTCCTATTAGGATGACAACTGACATAATTGTCTAGTAGGACAACATATCCTATGTATTAGTCATAACATGACTTCAGACTCTATCCTGGAGAACCTAATAGTAGTATCCTGGTCAATGTCTTTCTTCAACGACTGACAGAGATATTGCATTTGGATTTGCAGTGTTTGTGTTGATTTGTTTCCGCATGTGAAACGACCTGTCAGGATGCTCTAACAGCAACCGTTTTACGTGTGGTGGTTTTATCGCCAAAAATCACCGGATCAGGCATCACAGGAAGGCAACAACGAACAATTCTTCCCGCCTCCATTTGATGAGTTTGCACCTGCTGACGTGCGACAAATGTGTCTCGCGCGTAACTCTGCGTCGCGTGTTTTTACCTGTCTCATGGCAGTGCTGGAGACGCACGCTTTTAATGTAGATCCGGAAAAACGAAGCTTGGACAAGCTGAAGAAGTCGGCGGAAGCCATCAGCAACAAGGAGTACACAAAAAGGGCACTACAACTACCTCCACTTGTTCCTGAAGAAGCCGAAGCTGACTCCGAAAGCGAATCATCGTCCGATGCTGATGACTCCGAAAGCGAATCATCGTCCGATGCTGATGACTCCGAAAGCGAATCATCGTCCGATGCTGATGACTTCGAAAGCGACGAAGGGGAGAAACTATCGCTCGATGATGACAGCCACCCAACCAACGTTTTTTTTCCTCGCATCATACCTCTTCTGCGAGCAAAGGCGAATGGCGAGTCACCGTGGTGCCGCATTGAAGTGGACAAGTCTCATGGTAAGTCTGAAGGAGGCAACGTGGCACTCTTTCCTCGACCTTCGGATGCTCAAGAAGACGCTCTTGCAAGTGCAGACTATCCAGTTTTTGGACATCTGAAGTTCACGTCCGCGGAGCAGGAGAACACATCTTCAATCATGTCGCTCGTGGCCCGCTTAGAAACTTCTTCATCAAGAGAAGAAATTATCAAACGCGGAGGTTGGAGTCGGATATTCAGCCTGAACGTACGGGACCCAAACAATGGAGACACGCCGAGAGCTCTGAAACATGTTGCAGTTCGCGTTCAAGGCGAAGAAAACAGTCTTTCAGTACCACCTAGTGGGCCTGAATCTCCCCACACCTCCTGGGCCGTCGCGACGGAATGCAGAAGCAGACTTCTGAAGCTAGTACGAGGGAGCACTTCTCTTGTGGTAGCGGCGCTTCGAGAAGCTTACGCAGCTCTCGACATTTCTGACAGGTCGTGGAATACGGAGCCCGAGCCTACGTGTTGCGTCAAGATCCATAGTGTGCACGTCGCTTTTTCGCATACTGTCGTAAAGTGTACTGGAAAGGAGGGAACCAGAGTAGAGGAGGCAACCGCAGGGTGGGAGACTGTTGAGTATGTTCATCTTGTTTCCGAAATGGAACTAGTGGAGCGTCAAGATTTTTCGCAATATCTAAAGAATTTCTTCACTGATCCTGATCTTTTGGTAGGCACGCTCTTCAGAGATGCGGCTCAAGCTGTGCAGGATATGCACCGTATGGGATGGACGCACGGTGTATGGCAAGGAACCTGTGGCATCCGCCGGAGGGTTAAGTCAGTAGTCTCAAAGTGTGGCTTTTGGATCTCAGTATCCATAGCCGCTGACACCGTAATTGTAGATGTATATTTACTAGTTTGGCTGTGTGTGAAACGAATCTCGCCCCTGTGTAGGCTGCTCTTTCAGTAGCCCCAGGATACAAAAAAAAGAAACTTTTTCTGAAGTCTCCAAATCCAAATCCAAACTTGAATTTGTAGAGCCGCCCCCCTTCTCCTTCCCTCTATTCCCTCTCTCATGTTGCGACATCAAGCCCGAAAACTTCCTTGTTGCTGTTCGCCGCAATCAGCAGAAGCTCGTGCTCGCGGATTTTGGTAACGCGATGCCTGCTGGCCAGTGGCGGGGACGACAGACTATCGGAGCTGATAAAGCTTATCGGGACCCAGAGCTGACATATAGCAACGCCGTCAATGCAGTCGCCGCAGATTGCTGGTCACTTGGAGCGACGTTCTACAAGGTTGCAGCATATTATTGCTGGGGCAGTGATCCTAGCGCGACAGCGATTGAAATAGAGAAGAATGCTCAAAAATGGGTCTCCGAGAACATGGTCCCTCAGACACCTTATGACTTATCGCTTAGCAGGCAACATTGTCTGAGAATCTGACTGCTCTGTGTTCTTCCGAATAGCACTGCCCCGATCCTGATAAATACCTATCTTCAACTACTATTTTATCTTTTCTTCAACTACTACAGAAACTATCCTGATGCAGAGACGTAACTCTGTAGTCCTATTAGGATGACACCTGACATAACTGTTTGATAGGGCAACATATCCTATTAGTTATAACATGACTACACACTGCTGTATCCTAGAGAATCTAATACCATAGTGTTATCCTGGTCAATGTCTTTCTCTTTCTTCAACGACTGACAGAGATCTTGCATTTCCTGGATTTGCATTGTTTGTGTTGATGTGTTTCCGCAGATGAAACGGTCCGTCGGGATGTTCTAACAGCAAGCGTTTCGCGTGTGGTGGTTTTATCGCAAATATCCAGCGAATGGCATTCACACATCAGACGATGATTTGGCCTCTACTCGAGAATACTTCCCGCCTCCATTTAATCAAGCTAAGCCTGCTCGCGTGCGACAACTCTGTCTCGCTGGTCGGCATGCGCGTGCGATTACCTGTTTCATGGCAGTGCTGGAGACGCACGCTTTTAATGTAGATCCGGAAGCACGAAGCTTGGAGAAGCTGAAGAAGGCGCTGGACGGCATCGGCAAGGAGGACTACAGAGAAGAGGCACTACAGCTACCTCCACTTCCTGAAGCCGAAGCTGAAGCACCACAGCCATCCCAACCACTCCAAGCAGCAGGTTCAGGCACAAGTCCTACTAGCAGTAGCAGCGTCAGCCCCAGCGATCAAGGTCAAGAACATTCCACCGAAGGTTCAGGAGGTGGAGACACATATACAAGACAGCGTGTACTGCCTGGAGCTATCATGGAGCACTCCGCTTCAACAGTTCATGATGAAGAAGATGTACGAGCTCCTGGTCTACGGCGGCCCTCAGCATTTGAAATGACAATAAACCTAGCAGCCGATGAGCGTACCAAGAACGAGCAAGAGACATCTGGATCTGTCCTAGAAGGAGATCACACTGGTGATAGTGCTGCCCTTCATGAACTAAAATCTGTTTCCTCTGGTGGAAAGGATAATGAGGCATCTGCACTAGAAGTAGATCATACCAAGAAGAGTGCTTTCATCCAAGGTCAAGAAGATGCTTCAGCTTCATCATCTGCTGCCAAGGACAACGAGAAGAAAACTGGAAAGAAGTTTCGGAAGATTAAGAAGCACGATTTCAGTGCGTTTTTGGAGCTAGCGAGCTTCGAGAGGGCAACGGAGAGCGTCGATGCGACCTCGGAAAGCATTGATGGGGACACTGTAGAGGCCGGGACGGGTGCGTTTGGTTCTGTCATTTTTATGGTCCTTGCGGAATCGGATACTATAACTGATGAATAAGCAGATTACCCTTCTATTAATTTAGTTGTTAACAATACATTTTCATTGACTTTTGCTGTATAAAGTGCGGTAGATACCTACTTATGCTTTTCATGTTGAAAGATGAACACAGGAGAACATGTTCTTCCTTCACAGCGCTAGTAAAAATGAAGAAACCGGTGTTCTAGCTCTCCCACGGAGGTACTATGGTACTGGAAGGCCTCATAAGTAGACATTGATAGCTAGAAACGAGGCACCGTGACATGACATCATTCACAGCGCTAATCTTGCGACCCAGGAAAAGGTGGGGGACGAAGATAAAGGCCATCCGTCTGCTGCGAGGCACTACCCCGAGTCGGGGACGAGTGGTAATTTGACCGGCACCATGGAGCTGTGAGCTCTCACTTCGCGCTCGTTATCTTCGAGTTACGAGAATATTACAGATACAACTTGTAGAAGGTGAGTGTCTTTCTCATGCGCGTCTCACTTTTTAGTAAGAACGACAGAGCATTTCCTCACTAATTTCATTCAGCACGATACAGCAGCTTGCTGGGAGACTGGAGTAGTCAAATCGCAATCCATACATTAAGTACATCAACAGAGTATTGGCATTTCCTCATTAATTTGTTCATTGGGTATAATCATAATCATGTACAGCTTAATCTTGTTGTTGTCTCCTCTAATTCCGCGCGGATGGAAAAACAGATGCTTTACGAAGGACGCCTTTTTCAGAAAAAGGGACAGGGGGGTGAAAGTTCTATCATTTCGAGGAGGAGTGTTTAGAAAGAAATTATTAGATTTACATCGATGTTCAAGAAAACAAAAGGTTGTGACGTAATACAATATGAACAACAAGTGGCGGCTGGACTAACATAGTTTTGAGAAAAATACGGAAGCTGGGTCTACTGTGAACGCACGGGTTTACAATGTCAAGAAAGTGCCTGTCATCCATTACATAAAACAAAAGCAACACATTCGAGCTTATATATGTTCCAGGGGTGGAGGCTCCCCCCTGTGGATGGGGCGGTGGTGGCGTCCGCGCGCCCTTTTTTTCGCGGTGGTGACAAGTAAGGACCTTCGGGGGCGAAGGCCTGAAAAGGCGGAGCCGGAGGCCCCTGGGCTGGCGGCTCTCCGCGTGTGCTCCACAGGCGTCCCGGTTCTTGGGCCCTATCAGGGGCACGGCCCCCGGGGGAAAAAGGCCGCCGAAGGCAGCCACGGTCGCGAAGCCTGGCCCCTTTGGCCCTCGTCCCCTCCATTGGAGGCAGCGCCCGCCGCCACCAAACGCCCGGGGGGCTGAGGGCCAAAGCTGATGAGGAGTGGGGCCAAGGCGTGCCCGCCTGGGTTCGGTCGGACACATGCAGCACGGCGAAAGGGGGCAAGCTTTGCCACCTGCTGCCCCCGGAGGCCTTCCACCTCCCAAGAAGCTCCCCCAGTGAGGAAGCCGCACCTTGGAGGTCTGTGGGGTACACGCAACAAGCCAAAGGGGGCCAAGCCCTGCCACCTTTGCCCCCTTGCTTCGGAAGCCTTGCACGAACTCTGGCCTTCGGTGCTCCCACGGCCTCCCGGATGGGGGCTCTGTCGGGTCCAGGCAAGAAGCGGGAAGTGGGCGTTTGGAGGCCTTCCCGCCCGGCAGGGCTTCGGGAAAATAAAAGGGTCTGGGGCGGGAGGGGCCCCCCTTAAAAATTTAGATCGGGGGGGCCTTGGCGCTTGGAACTTACATATATCCCACTCCCGGAAGGCTGACCCAGTGGCAAGGCCATTCTTTGTCCCTCGGCACCATTACGTATGTAGCCAGATGTTGGAGCGCGTTCTACACGATTCATAGTCAAACATAGTAAGCAGGCGTAAGGCCTCGGCAAACTTCTTGTGGTGCTAGCAAAAATATGAGGACTAAACTGCGGATCTGAATTATTTCAATTACTATAAGCAAGGCGTCATGACATGACATTACCTTAACCCAAAAAACACTTCGTCCTCCTTGGGGCGCTCCGCCGGCCTGTCTCTCTACACCTCGTGTGAAGGAGATAGAAAGGCAACCTATCCTATCCTATCCTACCGTTAGTTTTCCGAACAATTGTTTCTAGCTGCAGGTACCTCATAGGACAAGGACAGGGATGCTTGTGTGCAGCGAGTCTTTCGTCGGTGCTCTTCGTCAAAGCATGCTTATTCGTATATATAACCTGACCGCTCGCTGTCACTTTCATTCGCATAACATGCCCGCTCACTTCATTCACAAAATAGAAATCTAGCTTCATTGTGCATAAGGTTGAAAATAAGGGATTGTTCTCGGTACTGCTGCTCCGGTTGTCGTATCACGTTTGGGAATTCTTGTTTCTCGTCGTGGGCACAGCTGTGGCCAAATCCGGATTGTGTATCGAATTTGAGTGTCGGGGTGAAGATCTTGTTTCTGGTGCTAGAAGCGAGGGCGCGGGATCTTTAGCTCTAACTTTTTCTACAGTGAGAACTAGAACTGATGTTAGCATTAGAACGAAGGAGGAAAATAGATGCGTGGCAGTTTGGTCGCGAGACCACAGAGGTAAGCTTATTTGGAGAAAGCTAGCCTGTACAACCAGTATGCAACTATTCGTGCTGGATATTTACAACACTGACATTCAGAATACATGAATGATGTACATGGCTTTTTACAAAAGTTTACTTTTGGTTAGCGTGTCTCTCACCTGTCGCGCAAAGGAGTGACACATCTAGTTTGGTTATCACCCCCTCTGGACCTTGATGTCTACATTAGTTCAAAAGCCAGACGCTTCATATTTTCGTGACATAACCAGATTCATTCTTCTTGGACATTGTTAGGATGCTGTCTCTCAGTTTTCATTGCACGTTGATAAATCAAGCGTCAAATAATGAAGATCTTCTTGTCGTTCAGCAAGTATCAGCTTTCCTTCTTCTTCGTCCTTTTCTCGTCTCTCGAGAAGTTTGAGGATTTCTCATACTCTCGAGATGTGAGGATCCGACGTTGATCTAATCATCAAAGACCCTGCTCTGATGGTTAAGAAGGCAGCTGCACTCCTATTCTTGCGTCGTGTCTTATTGAAATAAATTGAAATTGATTCTAACCCGAAGTGGAAGGAAACTCGAGATCGCCGTGTCTTCCTAAATAGAAAAATCATAAAACAAAAATAAAAATAGCATATCGAAAATATGAAGTACCCCGCTTTGTACGAAATAAGTAAGAATATGCCCAAGCTACCGACAAGGGAGTTTACAAATGCTTGCTCATGGCTATTTGCTCATGTTCATTGTTGTGTTTGGTATGGTTTAGAGACCCATGATAGTTGAGAATACATAGTTGTACATATGCAGCAATATTATAAAGAGTTACACGTAGACCGCGGTATACTCTTTCAAGCTTCCTTGTATGACTCTTCTGGTCGTGAGAGTTTGTACTGTGTCCATAACGGTCGAGATCACTCTTAACTGAAAGCCTCGAGGCTTTTGCTCTAGGGTGTGACGTACTAAAAAGACACAAGGCTAGCTCCGAGTGCTGACACACAGCCAAGTACGCGAATGAGGTGATGAGGCAGCCAAGTATCCAATTAAGTAGAGGCGCAACTCGGGCTGTAATTTTATGACCCATGATAGTTGAGAGTACATAGTTGTCAACCGCTCGCAGTGCTGGCCAGTCTCCCTCATACTTCGCTTGCGCCCTTCTCCTGTATGCCTGCGGATCAGCGATGGCTCCGATCGGTAGATCTTCCGGCTCGAAACGTCTGGCCCAGACCGTAAGATCATCCGCCGTGGCCTCGTGTCTTTGTTCGAGGAGCTGTTCGCGCGAACAGTAAAGGCCACGGACTCCGTAGTGTGTACCGGCGTGCCGCCAAGACCTTGCTTCATCGGGAGGGTAAAAAGGTGACCACCTGACAGCTCCCAGGGACGGCCAGCCGATAAGCAATAAGCAGAAGAGAAACCTAAACACCAGGAAGGCCAGCCTTAGCGTGATGAATCGCCCGCAATCCGCAACGGCGTCGCAGGTGAGTATGACTCTCTTGATGATTTGGAGCGTCGGGGCGTGTTGTTAAGTTCCGTTATTGCCTTAGGTTAGGGGAGAAGAACGAAGCGACTGCAGGTCTATTATCTGCGCGTTGGTCAGATTACTCATCGCACTAAGCCCATCCGTTTTTGTTTAACCAAAGTGTTACCGAAGGGAGAGGCCGCCAGTTCTTCTTCGCTTCATGAGGGAAAAATGACAGACAGGCATGCACACCAGGAAAGGGGTCGCTCTTGTTTGTTATTGATAGGGGAGTTATTTGATGGGAGGACTGTTGTAGATGTTGCTCAGGAAGTCGCTGCATGAGGAATGATGAGGAGAGCCACATAGATAATAAGGTTTACAGATAAGTCGTTCTAGTGGGAAGGTATAAGATAAAGTAGGACTGATTATGGAAGAGATTGCTTGATTTGAGATGACTTAGTTAGCCACGGATTGACATTTATCACTCGTTGACCCACTGGGGTTTTCTGATGTGCTAGCTGCTTTTCGATGGTCTGCTTATGGAAGTTAAGTTTTCTCAGGTTTATGGGTCATTCTTCGGTTGTTTAACGGATATTATTAGCTGGGTCTTAGCGTGCTACTCTCTAGTAAGATCCGCCGTGAGAGTCCTAAAGTTAGTTGTCCACCTTTAGACTGTTTCATTACCCTTTTCACCTTTGGTAATGTAGTTCGGTCTCGGTTTGCAGTCGTTAAGGGAGGGTGTGAGGATGTCGAGGGTTGGTAATGGCATCTCCAGGGAAGGAGGTCAAGTCATGCGTCCGGTTTCGTTCACGGTTAGCTCAATGATTGTGATTAACGACTGCCAGGGAGGGATGGTAGCTGTATGGCAAATAACTAAAGGCAGGAGAGTTACTAGTTTAAAGTGGCAGGCGTTATCGCAAACCGTGAAATTCAAGCTGTGGCCTTGACACGAGAGGGAGGGGGTATCGCTCGTCGATTCTCCAACAAGCCTGAAGATGCTCGGGCACGCACACATGATTGCTGAAAGTCACTGAGCCTGCTGGGCTCCACTCATCATCTTTGACATCTTCCAAACTGTAGGTTTTAGGTTTTGAGGCCTAGAGGGTTAACAGCTGCAAATAAGTGCTAGGGCACTTGCCAGAGATAAGTGCAAGGGCACTAGATAACTAGATGGTGTGTTCACTGGAGGAGCCTAGCGATATGTATAGCTGAAGGCCCGTGCTCAATCATTCGAGTGGCTGGGATTCTAATTATACGACCGAGTGGGTCGAGAGACAACGCGGATTATTTCAACATATGCAGCAATATTATAAAGAGTTACACGTAGACCTCGGTATACTCTTTCAAGCTTCCAGCTTTTAGAGTTTGTACTGTGTCCATAACGGTCGAGATCACTCTTAACTGAGAGTCTCGAGGCTTTTGCTCTAGGGTGTTACGTACTAAAAAGACACAAGGCTAGCTCCGAGTGCTGACGCACAGTCCAGTACGCGAATGAGGTGATGAGGCAGCCAAGTACCCAATTAAGTACCGGCGCAACTTAGGTTGTAATTTTATGCCCCATGATAGTTGAGAATATATAGTTGTACATATGCAGCAATATTATAAAGAGTTACACGTAGACCTCGGTATACTCTTTCAAGCTTCGAGCTTTTAGAGTTTGTACTGTGTCCACAACGGTCGGGATCACTCTTAACTGAAAGTCTCGAGGCTTTTGCTCTAGGGTGTGACGTACTAAAAAGACACAAGGCTAGCTCCGAGTGCTGACACACAGTCCAGTATGCGAATGAGGTGATGAGGCAGCCAAGTACCCAATTAAGTAGAGGCGCAACTTAGGTTGTAATTTTATGACCCATGACAGTTGAGAATACATAGTTGTGCATATGCAGCAATATTATAAAGAGTTACACGTAGACCTCGGTATACTCTTTCAAGCTTCGAGCTTTTAGAGTTTGTACTGTGTCCACAACGGTCGAGATCACTCTTAACTGAAAGTCTCGAGGCTTTTGCTCTAGGGTGTGACGTACTAAAAAGACACAAGGCGAGCTCCGAGTGCTGACACACAGTCCCGTATGCGAATGAGGTGATGAGGCAGCCAAGTACCCAATTAAGTAGAGGCGCAACTTAGGTTGTAATTTTATGGCCCATGATAGTTGAGAATACATAGTTGTACATATGCAACAATATCATAAAGAGTTACACGTAGACCTCGGTATACTCTTTCAAGCTTCGAGCTTTTAGAGTTTGTACTGTGTCGATAACGGTCGAGATCGCTCTTAACTGAAAGTCTCGAGGCTTTTGCTCTAGGGTGTGACGTACTAAAAAGGAAGAAGAAGTGGAATCACCTAAGCAGGAGTCGAACTAAAAGACAGAAGAAAGCGAGTCTTAACCGTTAAGAAGTGAGCTTGAGTCCTGAATTCAACTTCGTGGATCCCAGACTTTCTTTGGTTACACTGATGTAGCATCTCAGGGGAGATTTGCGGAAGAGATTTGTTGGCTTCACAATAGATTTGAACTTGTTCTTTTCCAAGGTAGGATGAGTTTTCCTCTGAATCACTGTAAAACCTGAGAGAAGTCGTTTGGTTCATTCCGTAGGCGTGCTGATTTAGCTTGTGCGCCAGTCTCCTCCGCCTGCGTGTGTTCATCCTTTATCGACTTCAGGTTTTCTTGCGACCACTAAAAGAGAACACAAAATTGCGAGAATTTTCAGTATTCTTCAGGACGGTGTCTCACATCTGATCTTGTTTCTCACAGCGAGAACTTGCTATTGCTACTTCTACTCTCTGCTTAAAGAATTGACAAATCTTGCTGGTCCTGATGGGTGCCGCTTCTAAAGGTAAAACCAGATGAGACACTGTTCTATCAAGGAAAAACCCTTGTGAACTTGGACGCAACTTGTTCTTGTGTCCGAGTTCATTCCCATCTCAAAATGATTGTGACGTTGATCCGAACGAAAGATCTTCATCTTGTTGCACTGAGCCTATATTCGGCGTCACCAAAATCTTATCTGGTCTTCGTCTTTCCAGTAAACTTCGTGCCAGCATGATCCTATCATTCGAATCCCGCGTGGCTGTATCAATGGAAGATGTTGAGTCATCGTCTAGTGTGGCGAAGGACGTGAACTTGAACTTCTGTTACTGGTAAAAGGAAGAAGAAGCAGAACGATCCTTGTCGCCTGTGAATTTAATCATGGACACTTAATTCCTTGCTTGCACAAGCACACCGTGTTAATACTAGATGTAGTTGTAAGTAGGGTAGGGCTATCTACTTTCTATTACGGTTTTTTTTTGTGTGGCGAGATTGTAGAGTAGCAAAAGGCAACCCTGGCTGCGTATACTTTTGTGTGTCTCGTCTTTTTTTGTATTACAACTAGTACAAAAAATCTTTTAACTTGGACTTCCCCACCCACAACGCCAGCAAATTGTTGTATGATTAACCATTGAACCTCTACAGCAACACTGGCATATTTTCAATTGAGTATTATCTTTATCTCACGACACGCACCGCTCAGCAAATAAGTTTTCTCGACAAATAAGTTTTTGAAGTTGACAGCACCTTTTTTTCTCTCAAATAAGTTTTGGAATAATTGAAAATATCAACAAAATGCAGTATCAGAATCGAGGTCCTGCCTTTGCAAAAGGTGGAGAAGCGGCTGGTCAGCCATTGGTGCAGCACCAAGAACCCGATTGGACCATCAAGGAGGGTGCCAGTGAATTCGAACGTGAAAATTTATGAACAAAGATGAATAATGCCTGTGTACTAATCAACGTGTGTAGTAGTAGTAGTGGTATGTAGTTGTAGATGATACTGTGTGCTGCCGGAATTGATATGCTTGTCTTTTGCTTCTTTCCTTTGGTTAATTGTTTTTTGTCCGGCTGTTGGCCGCTAGATTCTTAACGTTATGATAAGTATTGACGTCATTTTGCGGATGTAAGGATCATATTTCTTTTCTGCGTTTATTTCTCAGCCTTTTGTTCATCGGTGATAGTTGCTTCGCGACACCCTTCCTTTCCCACTATTTATCTGCTTCGACTCTCTACCTCCGTGTCTAGGACGTAAGTGTTTACTTTTATCTTTCATCTGTTTCACCAACGCTATCGTTTTATCCACCTTTCACTTTAGTAACTTTCTCCCCACCTCCTCCTTTGCTACTCTCCAGTCCCCTCTCCACCCACCCACCCACTACCCATCCTCACCTCCGCCTCGCCACTCTGCTCTAATCACCGACTACGTCCAATTTTTCAAGTACATCCAGGGACACCATTCGTGCACGCACTCTTCGATGATTGGACCTAGCGATCACCGTATCCCCCGATCCGGTAAATTCGATGTCACGAAAAGGGAGGCTTTGGAGAAATTGTATTATTTCTTCAGGACTATCTGCAGTGACTGTAGCGAGTCTTTTTGATGGAGTACCATGGGTCTATGGTGTAATCCGTAATGAACGGAATTCGAAATAGACCCGGAATTATCTCGACAAATTTTATTCCAGGCGGCCAGGATAGTAAAAATGAAAAACATCTTCATAATACGTACAACTAGCGGAATGCATAATTCTTTTCGTTTTTGTTCCTGAAGTAGGTGAAAAAATGCTGCCTGAAGTAGGTGAAAAAATGCCGCCTGAAGTAGGTGAAAAAATCCCGTAGGTAGTACTAGAAGTAACCCACCAGTGCAACTCCCTGAAAATCGGAAAATATTCGCACAGCATCCCACAACAATAAGAGTTTTTTACAACTAGCGCCAATTCTTTCCTTTTTCCCAACGACATGGAATAGCTATAGTATAGAATTCATCTTTTTTTCCCAACAAGCGTGACGCGTGTGCGTCGATAGGGTCGCACGCGAACATGACAATATGAATAATATTCCGAATAATAATACGAAGAATAATGATTTCCCAATGATATTACAGATAATAATAATGATACTACTACTAATGTCCCACCATCACATCACCAATATATATCTAAGGTATTCCGCCGTTTCACCATCACATCACCAATTGTCCCACCACCATCACCAATTGTCCGACCACCATCACCAATTGTCCGACCACCATCACCAATATATATCTAAGGTATTCCGCCGTTTCTTTTTTCTACCGACAAGGCAAGCCTCTGGTGTTGTGTGAGATCGCGACTTCGCGATTTCGATTCTTCGAAGACGTCGATCTCCTGCTTCCCCCAGAATTGAAGGATCATTTGCCCCAACTCCAGGATCAATGGGTCAACCACCTGTTGCGCCACAGAGGTGCGGTCCTCGGTGCCGTCTGGAGAAGCGACGATCCGTTGGGTATTTTTTTAACTTGTTTTTTGTTCTACTTTTGAGAACAAGCGATGATCATTCCGTTGGGTATTTTTATAAGTTGTTTTTTGTCCTACTTTTGATGGAGGTCGTGGTGGAATAATGCTGCATATTTGAGTAGGTGTAGGTCTACATCATCGTCCTCGAACGTTGATTACTTAGCATTTATAAGGGAAGACTTTTTCACCTTCATTTACTACTGAACTCAACATATTTATTAGATCACCTCTTAAAGTTTTTAGTTCAGGGGTTAGTGTACTCTATGACCTACAATCTAGGCCTCTCATCATCATTAGATCACCTCTTGATTATATCAGTATAAATCTCTGAGTTCTCAAGACGACAATTCATGCATCCCTCTACAGGCGTCCGATGCCAAGGTCCCAGTGCGACGGTCCATGTTTTCAGCAGCAGCGGATGGAGTTCCCGACACAATGCTCCAAAAATCTCCCTCCACTTCGTCTGGCCCGATCTCATCGTCACACCAAGAGAGGCGAAGGGAATTCGTAATAATGCTACTACCTGAATGAATGAATGTCACTATGTTGTTGTATAGGTAGAGGATCTCGTGCCACTTATTTCTGGATCTAGTGACTGGTGGAAAAAGCATGTTGATCACATTCCAGTAAAAAATTGAAATTTTACTTCATCATCATTTAATCCTCTCCACCATCCACACCACACTCCAAGCCAACCACACCCACACCACCACAACTCCGAAGGTTCCGCCACCATCGAATTTCTCCGTGAGAGCTGCAGTCAAGAATTGAGCGAGATGTTGGTGAAGTGCTATGCCAAAAACGAGCTTCAGATGGACCAGGACATGTCCCCATGGGAAGAAATCTTCGATAAGGCGGCCACAGAGGGAACGAGTTTGAGGTACTTATCTTTTGTGTGGTGGGGTTGTTGCTAGTTATTTTTAGGGGGGCTCAATGTGCAGGATTTTTATTTTTAATTTATAACCCATTAGCAGGGTTGCTGCGGTGTTGGTGTTAGCCTCGGTTGTGTTAGCCTAAAATCATTATGATTATTACAACTCAACCTCACCTCTAAAGGCTGGTCTTCTGCGACAAGGGAGCTAAGGCAGATCTAGAAAAGAAAACTGCGGCTAGACTCGAAGGCCGACCGAAGGTTCCAGTTGGAACATATTCGGTATTTGCAACCTAAGGATTTTGAGAAACCTAAGGAAGATGTCACGAGAGATTGGACACCACTATGCCTTTTACTAATGGCATGCCCTGAGTCTTCAGTTGATAATTTTTGTCTGAAACAAATACGGATCATGGATCTTTTTACCTTGGCTGAGTTATTATGTAGCAAGCACGCGGCCAATAAAACGACTTGCCTCTCCCAAATAACTACAAGTCATTCAATCATTCACCCATCTCTCTACACCCCTCCAACCTAGGTCGCTCTCGTTCCGGGTAACGTTAACGAATCCGTCCCGACTTTGGTGAAGGCGCCGAATGAGAAGGGCGATATTGAGTGGCTCTTTGAGGCATCGATCCGATTGGACGGTGGCGTAGCCGACATTCCGCCAGTTAGCAACGTCTGGTTGAGCGCTTCTCTTAAGGCAGTAGTATGAGGAAATAAGAATTTTTCAGTTTGTCATCCAGTTTTTGGAGTGGATTTGGATCTAAGTACTTAGCTTACTTGTCTGCGCCACAGGAGCAATGGTATTCAAGAATATTCAAGACATGCAATATTCATGAAGGTGGCTCTCAAGAGGCCTTGTTGTACGTCCCCGTATATATGAAATGAAGTACTCATAGTATTTACATCGTCTCGACTTTCTTTTTTCGTACCTCTAATCCTGAAACCAAGGGTCTTGCAGGAATCAAGCCACAGCCAGCACCGAATGGCGCTTTGGGATCCGAAATGGCGGGAGCAGGAGGCTACGAGAACGAGTACTTATACCTCTACTATTTCAGGATAAAAAACATGATTGAGTTTCTTAAATATTCTTGATGACTTCAAAAAGCGCGCGATAACGAGATATTTATTGAATTTCTTCGAGATGATGGTCTTACCTTGAATGTCACGGGATCTATTGGCACCTTGATTTACTCCGAATAAGTAGTTAGCTTCTCATCTTTCCCACGGCTAGCTTGAAGATGCTCTTTATAATACTTGAAAACTACTAGTAGACTCTGATATACTTCTTATGTACAACCAATTCAATACCAAGTCCCTCAATTCCTCGGCTCTGATATACTTCTTATGTACAACCAATTCAATAAAGACTACATTCCGTTCATAAAAGTCACAGGTTGAGTCAGCAGAATCCGGATAGCATGATGCCGAATGGAGGAGACGCCTACTCTCAGATCAAAAAGGAACTTCTAGGAAAGAAGGTCGATCAGAACTCCAACTGGATGACAGTCGAAGAATACAGCCCACCCATCCAGGACAAGATGATTGGTTCCTTTTTTTAGGGTGTTTTTACTTTCTTAGGGTTTATTTTACACCAATTCTTCAAGGTAAGATCATGATTGATAGTTGGTTTGTGAACATAAATTGATTGTGGATACGTGGTCATGGAGGTAAGACGATTAGTTGTCCTTATTTTTGAAAACAGATGTTGTGCCCGTGGGGCTCGTTGAGAAGGATCCACAACCTAACCTAACCAAAACAGATACTGCCTATATGATCTTCTACGTAAAACTCAATGAGGATTCAAAAAACACAATCCCACTACAGTGAAACTCGACGCAAACGGTGGCCAGATTGCTGAATTGAAGATTTCCGAGGACGTCTTTAACTATCCGGTCGAGATCACCTATATCGCTATGGATGGCACGAACAAAGAGTACATATTTATAAATATTTTCGTGGATTCGTTCTCACTCTAGTAGGCACGACATTTGTGACACGGCCGTGAAAGCTTCTGTTAGGAGCCGCCGAAGTCGACCATTGAATTGAATTGTAGCATTATATACCTTTTACCTAACCTTACTTTTTCTTCCTAGTTAGCTTGGCTCCGCCCGTATTTAGTAGCAGGATGATCACCCAACTCTCTCGTTTCTTTAGAGTTCTATTTAGATACGGCGTTTGTAAGTATGTATGTTCACAGCAACATTCTAAGTCCACTCCATCTTCATGCATTTCAGGTACTTGATGCACTTCCAACCGGGCACCGATAAGTATGGCACGTGGTTCCACAAGGAAGATGCCGAGGACACGTGGATGTGGAGAAAGCCAGCGGTTCCGCAACTCAAGGAGAACGGAGGCGCCGTCCACGAATGGCCATCTTGGGCTGAATTCGTCCTGATCGAAATTGCCGGTCATGTTAAGGCTTTTGACTTAGAACATACTTTTAACGTAGATCATGTGGCTCAGTGAGTGGACTAGATAGTAGTTGTACTTATTTTTGACTTAGATCATGTGGCTCAGTGAGTAGACTAGGACTAGATAGTTGTACTGCTGTGGATTTATATAGGCTACTTTCTTTGTAGACTAGGGAAGAATTTGGTTGATTCATAGGATTCCTCATCTAATCGTACGGACACATCCGGCAAGACAATGGGATTAGCAGCTATCATCTGCGCGGTGAGTAATGTGCCAACAAGCGGAAAAGTACACGGAGAGGCATACTGGAAGGGTACTGCAGATTTTTGATATTTCTGATATTTTTGTGGCGCGTACCTGTAAGTTAGGGTTTAGATTTCCTCCGCAGGTTGGTTGTTGCAGATTCTATGGCGTAATAGTCTAATCGTCAGACCTATTCCTGCTTGCCCAAAATTTCCACCTAATAAGCTAACCCTACTACCACCACTCAACATCAAACTACCACAAACAGGTCACATGAGTTTTGGACCTAAGGATTTCGGTGATGATGTCGCATACAACGTCAATGTGCCTCTCGCCACAGTCGCTGCTGTTGTCTTCGGTCTCAAGGCTGTCCTCGATCTCCGAGAAAAGATTGGCGGACCGAAGATAAAGGGTATCTATAAGAACTTTCCAATTGATGTGATCAACATGTTTTCCTTGCTATGGTGACCACCAGGAGTTTGAAACGTAGCACACGGCAACTACTTGTTCTCTAGTACAACATCAGAGTGCTTCCAAAGCCAAAAACAATCCTCCTCCTTGCACCACTCTTAAAACTAACAACACACCAGGTATCTTCATTTCTTCCGATCACACGGTTGTCGAGGCTGCGGTAGACGGTCAGTGCAGCACGCCGTATTTGGAAGCTATCAGCCGACTTTTGACCGCCTACAAACAGGAAATCCTGGATGACGACCATTTCCCCAACTGCTTCAACTTCGCAGTTTCCAAGATTCAGGCAGCAGCAAACAAAGCGGCCAAGTTGGCGAGAGAGGCGAGACAGTTGGCAGGTACTTATATACTACAAGTAGTAGAAGTATTACCTTCATTTTGAATGTTCTTGTTTGCTTGGTGCTGTTAAGTTCATTACATTTATGATCCCAAGGGAAGTCCTCCTCCCCTATCCTATGATCCCAAGTGACTTTCCCACCTATGATCCCAAGTGAAGTCCTCCTCCCTTCATCACAATTAAGTACTTTCTCAAACACCCGCTTCTTCACAGGTGACGATGACATGGCCGGATGCTCGATGGGTGACATCGAGTTGTATGACGCGGTTATCTCTAGTTGCGAAGCTGCTGCCGGTGGTGTTAAGTCGGCTGGTGCCGCTCCGGGGCACTAAGACGTCTACATGATACTAGAGGAGTTCCTAGAAACCTAGTCGGTGGTACGATCCTAGGATTTAGGGTTTCGGGAAGATGAAGATCTTGTCTAACCATATCGTTTGAAAATTCTGCTCGTAACACCTTTTTCAACCCCTAATTATTAAAAGCTAACATCAGCATGATGAACATTCGTTTTTGCTATATAGACTTATCAAAAAGTTATTACTATTCGCTATGAAGGTACAGATTGATAGTTTGAATTGTATTCATCGTTCTGCCCGCGACTTCTAAGTCAGTTTGTCATGATAGTTATAAATCGTTGTTTTGATAAATCACGAGTTTCCAACGCCGGGAGTAGGTAGCTGGTGATAAGATTCGTGTCTGCCGTATGTCATAAAACATTGATTACAAGCAGCCGACCTACCTTGAGGTAGAAAACAAACAGCTGAAGTCTTTTTACCTAAGTACAACAGATGAAGGTTTTCGTTTTGAGTGGTATGATTGTATGTAGATCCCTTCGGGCCACAACATAGTGCATGCTCACTTACGCCACTGACTCTTATATAGATAGTTACGATAACTGTTTGTCTATGTTCACAATCAAATCTAAATGAATTTTTATCGGTTTTACTCTTATATGATCCTCGCTATTGTTACAATTCTATGTCCTGTCCCATATTAATTTAAGCGTATCATTAGCCAAACATTGGAGGACAAAACTCGTTCCCCACAATTTATTATATTCTTCGCCATTTCTGGAACCCGCATTAGTTGAGAAAAATTCTAGATGCCAGCACAGGGAAAGTTGGTATACAACTCGTGGCGGCGAAAGCATAGTCACAATTATGCCGCACAACATCATGATGCAACATGAATGAAGATCTCATTGTAGAACCTGGGGGGACCACGCATTGCCATTCATGAGACGACCACGCATTGCCATTCATGAGACGACCACGCATTGCCATTCATGAGCTGTTGACCACAAACCATTCATGAACCCGTACCACATGAAATTACACAAACGCAGTATTCGCAATTTCTTTCACATATTGTTAGTCTCCATAAGATAATACACAGAAACACCTAAATCCAAGATATTTTTATGAGATGGTGTTCAAAGTACTATTATTGGACGACCAGGCTGCGGTGGACGACGAACGCTTAAAGAAAAACCTCGCAGGTCGTTACGGCGTTCCATACGTATACATGGAAAAGGATGCCAGTCTATGGAGTTGCACAAATAGCCGTGGTGTCAATTTCTGGTGGATGGAAGGAACATCCGTTATCCACGAGCAGAAGGATTTTGATCTCGTGAGTCAGTGACTGTACTTCGTTATCTTGTTTGACCTTGACAGCGCTACTTGATGACCTTTCCCGCAAAGAGCTAGTGAATCTAAGGCATGTGACTATCTGATTCGGAGTATTGAATTTGCCCTCATAGTACTTGTTTCATATTTGAGTAAAACTAAAACGCGTGTAGCTGCAATTGCACACATCTTGTTCACGCACAATAAGAAGCTGAGCTTGAGCTTGATGAATATATAAGAAAAAGGTTGATCACTTTTCAGCGAAAAAATTGATTTAATTTGATGAGAAAAATGTTTGCATCACCATCACCTTAACCTTCCGCGTCGGGTTTGCCTCTCGGGTGCTACCGATAGCGAGAAGTATCATCGTGGGAGATTGAGGCTCCTGCAATTTCTACGACGAAAAGATGTCGTCCACGCGTACAAGAACGCGGTGGGTCAGGCTGTCCATCGGCGAGATCCACTACACGCAGAACTCGATCGCCTGTGTGTTTTCGGGATTGAACGTTAAGCTTGGTGGAAGAAATTAAAATATGCAGCTCTTTTCTTGTGAGGATTTAAATTGTTCGTTTTTTTGGACTTGCTTCAAGTACATATTGGAACAAGCTGCTCTAAGAACCACAGGCCCTACTCCGAACGTGGGATTGTGTTACTAAGGGATCATTTCCGAACGCTGGCCTCTCCTGACGACTGGTTCGATAAGACCAGAGCTCATATTACGGTTGTCAAAGTCAATCGACGCTACTACAGCAAGGACAACAGTTATGATAAAGATGGCAGACGCGTTTTGTGTGATCATGATCTAACTTTCTTAGCTGACAGTGAAGATCATAGGATGGAAGTAGATTGAATGACTTGACAAGATTAATCTAGTGCAGAGCTGTGACTCCAGCTCCAGAAAAACTGAAATAGCCAAGTATCTGAGAAGATTGCTCTCTGGGGTACTCGGTTATTTCAGTTTTTCGATTACAAGACTCTTGGAGTTGGACGCTGCAGGGAGTACCTCTACTACGCCTGTTGAGTGGCATTCGCTTTTCTTCTAATATTCACGTCTCTGGTGTCTGAAAAGTGCCTTTGCTGAAGACACTTTGGTCAGATGTAGAGAGGAGACGTTGGATCGATCGGTTCTGGAGGAATTCAAGTGGAAAAACAGCACCGTATCAAACGGGACAGAAGTCGTGGTCCTGACGAATGGGGTGCGCCACACTTCTGAGCGTACAGGCGAGAAGTCTGTGGAATTGAGGTTTTTTTATGGAGCCACTAATTCTTTAGTGGATAAAGCTGAGGCCGCTCTTTCAGTAGCCCCAGGATACAGAAAAAATAAACTTTTTCTGAAGTCTCCAAATCCAAATCCAAAGTTCCTCGATATTTACCCTCAAAGTGGTTGGGTGACGTCGCATACTTACGCACTCCACCAGAAGTAGGTAGTTGTAACTGTAAATTTTATCTTCAACTACAGTCCGCGTTCCTTGATCGACGTGAGGGAAATCTTAGGCAAGCAGCCGAACACTTCTGACAAAGAGCAACTTCTAACCTCTCATCGAAGACTGGTTTTCATTCGGTGAGACTCCTGAAGCAGAACGCAAAAGATGCAAAAGCTTGAAGAAGGAGCTCGCTTTGATCGATGTGAGGGTCGAAAGGCTCCCATTCGATGGAATGGAGCAAAAGCACATCGTCGTGGTAGCGAGCCCTCCCATGCACCATAAAGCCTCTGAGAGAATTCATGAAAGATTCAGCTTCTTCGGCAGTGCAGCCGGTGGCGCTTCAGGATCAGGGAATGCTGGCGTTACATCTTCAGCAGCTGTTGAAGTTGAAGCTGGTGGAGGTGGAGGCACTGCCGATTCTGGTTGCGTTGTTGCGAGTGGTCTTCTGCCAGGTGCTGGCGGTTCTGGTCATGGTGCAGTTGGAGGCTTTGGTGCTGGTGGCAGTGCTGTCCTTGAGGATGGAAGTGGTCGTGATCTGAAAAGTACCGCGCCAGCTACAGAGGACTCTGTCGGGAGTGTAGCTGTACTAGCAGTAGTAGAAGATCCACCTCTAGCTGACAACCAAGCTACGACAGCAACCACGAAGGAGATTGGAGATAGCTATGGCGATGAACGTGGCGACGCAAAAGACACTAGGCGTGCTCGTGAACTGCTATTCTCGACATCAGCTAGGACAAGCGGAATGGACGACCGTCACTTCAGTACTTGTAGAAATAATTATAGGAAAGGGCGTGATCGCAATCATGTACATGTTGATCAGGCAAAGTACATGGGCAGAGAAATGAGGCAGCAGGTCCTTCGAAAAATGGACGCTTCGTCGAGAGGACAATCTCGATCAGAGCGCCCCTCCTTCAAAAAGCCAATGGATGGCGAGAGAACCTCCAAGCTTCCAGATCCAGCCACAATGGGGACGTTGGGAGAGCTAAAAAGGGGCCGTTCGGAGCTTCCGGGCCCAGCTACAATGGGGACGTTGAGAGACTTGATGGGCCGTTCTAAGCTTACATCAGCGCCGTCAGGAACGGGCGGTAATCCCTCTGTCGCACCTATGGCGTTTAAGAAGAGAAAAGCTGTGCGAAATAGGAGAGAGCAGACGGACTCTTCGAAAGATGAGCGAAGTCAAGCCCCTAGACGTGCGAAAGCTAGAGTGCCAGAAGGTGGATCTTCAGCATCCTCGGAAGACAAAGGCAAAGGCCGACGAGTGGACTCTGGTGAGCTGGAGAAGCGGTGTGCCATAATAATTGCGAATAATCCCTTTGCAACTGCCAAACAACTTCTTCCACTCGCAACGGCTGTGGAGGTGGACGAGAAAAAGCTGGACGACAAGACAAAGGATCCAAAGAACATTAAAGACGAACGATTTCAGATTGAAGATCGTAAGGGGAACTACATGGCTGACCGACGTCAGACTCCCGAAGACCGTACATCAAAAAAGACAACTGAGCGCCAGACAGAGCACGGTAAGCACGTCCAGCCACTGACCTCTTTACCGTTACCACCGCAGGAAGGCCTTTACAAATTATCTGCCAAGACAGATGATCTGTTTGGTAAAAAGCCTAAGAGCCGCAATCCTGATTGGTCCCGTTCGCAGTCGCTGCGCAGGGATGACTCGTTTATGAATGTTATGAAGATGACAACAAGTATGAGAAAGAATACTGTTTGAGTATAGGAAGATACCGTAGTACAGTACTAGTTGTTGACTTGATTGCTCACGGCCTGCTTTCTTTTGAAGCAGAATTTTCTGACATTCCTTCTTCACTTAGTTGGCCTGTCGTTGTTTAGTGTAGCTTGTCGCTAAGGAGTTCGCCACCTCGTGGCGTGTCTTTTCCTCTGCCTGTCAGATGCTTGTGAAACGTACTGCGCCCCATGTGGTGGCCAGAGACACTCTCTGAAGCCTCCCAATCCCTATCAGAAAAACTGGAGAGCACTGCTTCTCCCACTTATTTCTAACCCACCCAGCTTCAACAGGCGAGAGCGAAGCGCTTTCCCTCTCCGACGACGCAATGTCAGGGGCTTTGGTGAGATTTTCTACTCCAGTGACAAATCAGTACCAGTAGACCAAGAAACCGGAGCTCCAACGACGCCTGGCAGCTGTATTTCAGACCCGACTACAACGAATCGGTCCCGGATGACGGAGTCGATTATGGAGGCTGTGGAACTACTTTTTTGACTATCTCAGGTTTACCCGCTTATTGTCATGCTTTGGTAGCTCTGGAATAGGTATCCGCCAATTCGCATTCACGCAAAAGAGTAGACTTGTGTGTAATGATACCCAAAGCGGATCGTGTTCTTTTCATATTTTCTTCATCAATCTGCAGTCTCTAAAACTTCAGAAACCCCGACAGCAACTGCGTCTACAGCAGCCGTGTCGGGATTGAAGAAGCCTCCGACAGCATTGATTGGATCCCGCCAAATTTCATCGAGTTCGGCAGATAGTAGCTCGCCGCCTGGTAATGCGACTAATTCTGGCGCGACGGCGAAGGCAAACCAAGTAGACCAAGGGCTTGATATTAATGCGCATACTAAAAAGAAGGTAGAACCAGTGCCCTCGCCGTCTCCGGTTGGTGCATCTGGTGGGTCTTCTTCCTGCACCGCAGGCAAACGCCTTGCTGAAGTGAATGCATCGATTCGAGATGGGACTTTGGAGATCTTTGTGAAGGAGCAGGAGTCCAGTAGTACAGTTGAAATAGCACACGCTGCTGAAAAAGATGCAGGTGCCCCATCCAATTCCAAAGACGTTAAAAAAGCTTCTAGTCCTTCTGTTGATATCGCAGCTGCACGACTCGTACCCTCAGGAGTTGAGAAAGATAAGGATCTAGCGCGACTCGCAGCCCCAGGAGCAGAGAAAGCTTTCCAAAAGCAGCAGAAGTGCGACAACTACGAGGCGGTCGTGGAGCAGCTTCAGCGGGAGCACTACAAAGAATTCGAAAATGCAACTCCCTCGTGTACTCCTCGTAACCCGGACAACATCACCGAGAAAGAGTTCGAAAACGCAGCGACCTTGTGTACTCCTCGTAAGGCGGACAACATCACCGAGAAAGAAAAAGGCGACTACTTTTCCGACGACATGAAAGCGACTAAGCGCGAGCATAAGAAGAAAGTGCGAGGTCTTCAGAGTCGCGAAGCTGAGTGCAATGGGAAGAAAGTGAAAGCTAGGAATCACGATGAAGGAGTTGAACGTAGGGAAAAGAAAGCTAGGAATCACAGTGATGAAGCTGAACGCATACGTAAGGAGAAGATGAAAGCTAGGAATCACAGTGAAGAAGCTGAGCGACGGGAGAGAAAACGCCGTAAGCACGAGCGCGACGCTGATAAGCACGACCGAGAAGACCTGAGACGCCATGACGATGACAGACACTCACACGATGCTGATGGCTATGGTCATCGACGTCGCGAACGCAAAGAAGTACTAGATGGCAGACACATTGACGACAACAGACATCGCAGTCGCGAAGTCGATCTTCTAGATGTGGACAGAGACACTTTTGGGGACGTTATGGGACAGAGACTCAAGAAGAAGCACCGTCGCGAGGAAAAACACAGAGACCGCGATGAAGAGAGTCCTCGACCGAGAGCAAATATGGTTGAGGCGAGGAAGATGAAGGAGCATCGCGGTCGCCTCCATGCTTCATCCTGTTCAAGGTCTAGAAGCAGAGCTCGGAAACAGAAAAGCCGCGGAGGTGAAAAATCAGGCAAGATCAAAATGAGCTCGTCCAGTACTGCACTGGCTTTATCCTCTGCGGGGGTTGTGCAGCCTTCAACAGTTGGTGTTGGAGGGCCACCAGGTGGGGCTACCAACTTAGTATGCGCCAATGATCAACAGCAGCAGGGTTATTTTTGTGCCCCACCAAGTCCAGGCGTGGCTCAAGCTCAGCACGGAGTTGCAACTTTGCAGCCTCCTTCAACAATTGCAGCCAATGACGCTCCATCCAGTATTAACTCTACTTCTCAGCCCCAGGTGAACGTTTACAACAATCATGTCTACAACAACGACATGAACATGATGCAGATGCAAAGGCAGGGACAAATGCAGGGAATAAACATGATGAGCAACATGATGCAGATGCAGCCTGCGATGCCCATGTTATGGCGAAGCTTTTCCTCATACTTCAAGTACAGGGCGTTGGTAAAGTTGTCTCACTGAATACTTGTTGGGCTAGTAGTGCTGCTTTCACAAGATCAATCTTTGTAGTATTTGTTTTTCCTTCTTCAAACCCTAACACAGTTCTTCAAGCTGAAGAAATTTAAGTTTTTTTGGTTACCTGCGTACTGGTACTTGATTGATGACAACAGTTCCCTTCTAATGACAATAATAATGCCGATGATGATGGGAGCGATGGGAGGGCAGAGCATGATGATGCCCAACATTGGAACGCCACAAAATATGATTAAGGCTCTCAGTAACAACATCCTCGACTGCAGCAACATTCTTGAAAAGGTTCAGCATGCATAGCATCTATTTACAGGTATTACTTTCAATTTAGCTGCGAAGATAGTCTTCAAGGATGCACTTGAGAGATGAATCAACTGCGGAGATGAAATCTAATGTGCCATTTAACGGGGGAGGAGGCTGGCAGATGCCACAGCAACAACAGGCAATGCCTTTTGCGAGGATGCCACCAGTGCAGCAAAGCACGGCAACAGTGGAAGAGGTCGAGGAAAACAGATTCTCAGAGTTGAACTAGTACGCTAGAAAATTATATTGGTTTTATTCAAAGTAAGTGGTATTCCCGCTCGCAAATATTTAAAAAACTCTTATCCCCTTCCCCGCCCCGGCGCCCATGGATCGATATCAAATACATCTACATGGCACTTTTCTTCAGTCTGCTTCTTTCGTTATAGAAGTTTCTCAATATGAACATGAAGAACATTCGACGCGGACAAAATGAAACCAAAACTTGGCGAGCATATCATACAGCCAACTTATAGATCCTGAACGATCAACATGTAATGTAGAAACGCAGTGTAGCCGATCGAACCCACGACGCAGATAAAGATGGTCATCGATCGTTTCGATGTTAAGCTAGTTGCTTGTTGTTTCTTTTATTGCGGCCTCTTCTTGATCATGATCTACTATTCAATAGATAAATGAACGGAGCCCGCCTATCCATGATTCCTTATACCAAAATGAATGCCTGTAAGTATCAACCTTCTCTCGTTGAAACAGTCTACGTATGAAGTCTTCGAAGCCCCCTCAACATGATATCGCATCATTGCAAAAATAGTTGTCGGTGACCCACCTCACACAATCATAAACCTGCACTCAAGAAACCGCGTCTCCTTGTTCTTACAAACAGCAGCCTTGACGAGCTTCCTTCGCAACATACTCACATTGTTCCATTTATATCTTGAAGTTAAGCTGCCGCAGCTACCTATGCTGCTAGGCAAGCGAGCTCCTTATCCCACCGCCCAATGGAGACGCAACTAAGGTGTTGATTGTCTCCAATGGAGACGCGTTCAAGTTCTGATCTTGAGATCTGTTAATGAGAGGTTTGAGTATCGGTTGAGGCTTTGGACTAACACGAGTTGAACTTTTGATAGAGGGAAAACATAAGCAATGATGGAAAATTCTGTACTGAGAGAAGCAGAAGCAGTGTCTATCTGTCAAGGAGGTGAAGCGAAGGTGATGAGGAAAGTGAACCCAGCTTACGCACATGATCTTCCTTCCACTTTTCGAATGTTCCGCAATGGCCACCAGCTGTAACCGCTTGGGTTTGTGAAATAAATATCGGTATCTATACTTCTTTGACAATTCCTTTAAGCTTTCCTTCCTTTATCTGCAACTTTGTATATGCTCTACCCAGCGTTTTCAATCAACTTGATGTCGTGCTCTCTCTTCACGTTCACATGATGACTGAGAATCCAGCTATGATCATCTACTGACGATTCTAATTTTCTTTTTTTCCATTCTTGGCTAATATTTCCTTGCCATTAAGACGACAAGCATACCCAAAGATCAATTGATATTAGAATTCTTCTTCCTCTTTGCATCCAACAATGAAGCGAATCACTGCCGCGAACCGTGCGAGGATGACGTCCGCCGAATCCCTAGTTCACTTCGAAGCGAAATTGGCTGAGTATGAAGAACGTAGAGGGGAAAAACCGGTAGTACCAGAGCAGCAGAGAGGCCTCATATTGGGCTCCACTAGAAGCAGTACAACTGCTGCCAGTATGACACAAAATGACTCGGTTCAAGTTAAGATTTTTGAGGACAAGTTGGATGGAGGAGCGTCCCCAGAACGAGCAGTGGCCTTAGAGGATGTAGCGTCTCAGTCATCTCTTGGACAACAGGAGACTTTTTTACCTTCTCCAGAAGAAGCGACTTTCGAATATCACCCAGATTCAGCCTTCCTCGACCTAGCACGAAAGCGCGGGTTCTTCAACAACAATGTGGGCGACCAAGTAGGGACCGAGGTTCTGCGTGTGGTGAACAGAACGCGGAGTCTCTCGCCATTATCTACAAGCAGGAGTGCTGTTGGTACAACTACGAAGAACACTGGAACAAGTGGTGCGAGAAGCGGCAGCTCCGGATCTCGACCTTCGTCTACTAGAGGACAAACTACCACCCCAGCAAAAGTCAAAAGGAAAAGTGCAGCTGCTAATACACGAAAAGCTGGAACTTCTACAGTGGAGGAGAGTGTAGATGATGAGACCTCCGTAGAGGTCGCTGAAGAAGACCTCTTGATGGTGGCCTGTGTACAAACCGGATTGATGTTCGAAGTCCAGTTGTATGTACCAAAGGCGGCATTGAATCCACGGAAAGGAGTGGCTCGTCCCCACGAGGGTGAGGTGAGACGAGAGAAACGCGCATCGGCGTTAAGAAGCTCGCCGACTAGGAAGCACCCACACAAAGAGCTTCTGCGAGAGGAGTCTGCTAGACCTGATTCGTCTTCTTCGTCAAAGAAACTAAGTACCGCAAGTATCGCCACAGGTACCTCTACAGACTTTGATGAGCCCAAGGAAAACGCCACCGAAGCTGGTGCGGAAGAGCAAGGTCTTCTTGAAGACACGTCTAAAACCAAGCAGTCAGTATTCAAAACAGCACTGGAGCTTCGAAGTGGAACCGTGACAGATGAGCCTTCTGTTGATGGCGTGACAGAACCTTCTCCTGTGGCAGCTGTCGACGAGACCAAGGTTGCACGGCCCAGAGATCATCGTGAAGATCCCGAAGATCATCGTGAAGAGGAGGAACCTCTGCAATTATTACAGGTTATCGATAGCTCTACAACAAACAACAAACAGATTATCGATCGAGAGGAACCTCTGCTGCAACAAACAGAGGCTATGAAGCGGTTGTCGCCTTCCGTTCGGGTTAAAGTCGGCGACACAGTCCGCGTCGCCGCTCATGACCTCCTGGACCGAGTCAACGCGGAAATTCACAGTCTAGAACACTTGTTCAACATTTCGGAGATTGCTGGGTACACAACGTCAGATGACGAAGAAGAGGATGAACTGGAACGTCTTGGCTTGTTAGGGGCTCTTGGGGGGCAAGCAGGGCAATTCAACTTGATGAATGCAGAACATGAACATGATTTGGACTTTCTCAAGAGGTCTTCTGATGGAAATGGGTTATCTTCTGATCTTGGAGGGTGTGGAATAGGAGGCTTCTCTTTCGGTTTCAGAGGAGGACGATTCGGCGGCTTAGGCATTTCGACAGGGTTTGGTTCATCATCTTCAAAGTCTACTATTTTATCCGGTACGTCGACCCGCCTTGGAGGGGCGGGAGGTCTTGGCTTCGGTGGAACCAGTTTGAGCACTCCTGGAGGACCAAGACCAAGAGATGAAACAAACATCAAGCTGCTTGGTCGAAACAACGCTTCAAGCAACTGGCATGGCCCTGAACATCATTTTCCGAAGATCTCTCTTGGAGGAGGTGGGCAGAACCCGCTTGGATCCAGTGAAGATTGGATCAGTAATTTGAGCAGTAATTTGTACTACCGTTCCTCCTCTCCCGACGTGTTGGTGAAGAAAAGTGTGGATTACAATGTGAAGAAGCCGCCGACCCCAGCAATGCAGACCGCGGGAATGTTTAGAACCGTGAAGTTCTCTTCGAGCTCCGAAAGTTTCCCTTTCCACGCATTTCGGGTTCCTAGTCACCCTAGTCCTACTAGTGACTCGAACTCTCCCTCTCCTAGTTCTTTATCTGCGGCTAGGAAAACGAATCAACACCAACACGTCGCTTTCGATTTACGCGCGACGGATATCAGCCATATAAGGGATAGTGACTTCGCCATGGAGAGGCTAGAAGAAGAGCCAGCAGATGTTCATGGTCCTGATGATCCTAGTAGTCCCATAAACATCAAGGCTGCTGGGGGAATGGAAGATGCATCCCAGTATATTCGTAGAGGCACCAGCACAACTGCTAAAACAGGTAGCCCTTCCTCTCATCTGTTATCATCTTCGAGGAGCAGGAGAAGCACCAAAAAACGTAGTACAACAAGAAAGAATAGCGCTCGCGCGACGACAACGGATGACTTAGACCGCGCTTTGGGGTACGTTTTGGGTCAATTACAGGCACCACCAGCGCTTAATCAACAAGAGCAAGTGGGACCACGCGTCTCGTTCTACGCTGCAACTGGTGTCGATTTCCTCACGGTGTCTGGGTCGGTCGCGAGAAAAACACTGAGAGTTATGTGCAACCATTTACGCAAGCTGCAGAGAACAGTCCATATCATGCGGAATTCTTCAGTCGCTGCAAGACCTTCGGCTCCTCCTGCAGCAAGACCTTCTGCGGCGATGGGGGTGCCGTCCCCACGACAGACAACTGGGTCATCAACTTCAGCTGCTGGCCGTGCTTCCGTCGCACGCTTTCCATCATCTGACGTGGATCAGCAACAACGTGAACGTGGGAGAAAGGCTGATGATTCTGTAGCTAGCGCAAGTCCAGGTGCAGCGAGAAAGACCGACGACTCACTCCAAAGTGGTGGTAGTGCAACTTCTGGAAGAAAGACGAGTGATGACTCAGCGGTCGTGGTACAGCTGCAGGCAAGCACAGCAGACGATTCAACGTCACCAGAAATTCTGAAGGGTCTCGAGAATAATATAAGATCATGGCCAGCAGTTCTCGAGAAACAACGCAGCTCTTCTTTTAAGACAGAACTAGAATCCTCACATGAAGCACCAGAGCGCAGCTCGTTCAAAACAGATTTAGAAGCGGAAGATGCATCCCAAGTATTAGAACCGGACGAGGAGAAACTTGTGAATGAGACCCAAGATTTGCTGGAGGAAAGCGCCAAATTGCGTGAAAACATTCTCGCTTTGACCAAGCAGCTGTCGCAGATGCGGAATTCCATCACCAGTTGTACCGGAAGAAACACCGCAGCAGGATCAACTACAGCTAGAAAATCCAATGCTCCTCTGGGAACAACGATTTTGACTTCAGGCATGGTTCAGCTCGACAACCAATTTCTGCAGCAGTACCAACGGCCGTCGGCGGCCTCAGACCTCTCTCCACGGATGAAGGAAGGCTTGCACAAGACTTTAATGAAACTGCGGGTTCAAGCGAATCGCGTGGCGGGGAAGGTGTTGTCATCCCAGAATGCCGGATATGAGAGGCTGAGGGTGCTGCGAAACAAAGGAATTGCCGTAGGTGAAGGAGAATCACAGTCTCCGGGAGGTGTTGATCTATCTGTAGTTGAGGGAGGCGATCTATCTGTTGAGCCACGTTCTACTGTTTTCTGGCGTGCAACTGAACATAATGCAAGTACTGCAGAAGATGATCAGGATCTTGAACGTGTAGCTGTTGTAGCTGGGCAAGTTCCTCCTCCTGAGCAGGCGGATGCTATGGAATCTTGGCGAGCTTCGCAGGTTTCTCTTCAGATGGAAAATGAAGGCAATGCTGAAGACCGAGACGAATTCGTGACGCCTACACGGGAATTGGAGAGACTTCACGACTTGGTTTCCACCGGTTCTATGCTGAGGATCGTACGATTTCGATTTCTTAGGGCTGTGCCCGCAGTCATGGTGAAGGAGCACTTGTGGCAAGCTTTCTTGCCGTTGTTTGAAGACGATGCTGAGCCGGAGATGGCTGTTAGCGGTAGGAATGTGTCAGATGACAAAGATAGCTCTCCTGGTCCGAAGGGATCTCCAGAGCCGGCTTCCCCGTCTGCTACCGGCGCAGCTGGAGCTGCTACTGCAGTGCAAGACGATCTTGCGGTTGTTGCAGCTGTAAGCAAAGCTGATAAGGAGCAACAAGCAGACATGAAGCAAAAATTTCTGCAAACCATGGCGATCCCACCAATTGTCTCACCGAGACAACTTTTCACACCGCGCTTGAACTCTCCTGGTGCTCTTTTACGGCGAACAAACTTGCAACTACCGTCAAACCTTCAACTAGTTGCAACGTCTAATGCAGCTTCTACTGCCATTCAGGTGCAGTCTACTCCTGCGACTGCGTTTACCATCAATGCTGAAAACAGGATTCTTAGAGTCGCTTCCAAGCAATTAGGAGAGAAGTCGCCTGAACAGAAGCCGGACAAGTTCAAGAAAGAGCGTGACTCCTGGACTGAGCTTTTTCCTGAGGCTGCTGGTGCAGTCTTTTATCAAGGAGATATCCTAGAAATGCAGATTTCGGCCACCTCGATTTCTAGTGGGACCACTCCTGGCACTAAAAGGAGGAGGAAAAAGAACAAGATCTTCTCACGCATCTTGCGTCGAGTTGATTCACGAGCTGTGTTTGGTAAAATGGGTGAGGAGCCGCAAACGACTGTAACAGTCAAAACGAATGGCTCCAGCTCGCCCAGATCATTCTTAAAGGGTGTTTGCATCCAAGAGGACGGGCTAAGCCGACTTTTGGACATGCGGAGCGCTCATGAGGCTGCATTTCATAAAGCAGTAGAGGATTTGCCGAATCATGCACTGAATTATAACTACTGCCGATTCGGAACGACCCCAAGAAGAGCGGAGTCGAAAGACTTGTCCAGTTTCGCAGTTCTGGCTTCATCTGAGCTGTCCCACGATCTTTCTTCCTTCAAAGCAACTCAGCATACTGGAAATTTGAGCCACAATAAGTGGTGCGCTGTAGTCCCACCACCTAGAGGAGGAGCTAGCTGTAGTCCGCGAAGTAGAGGTGGAGACGAACCTAGTAGTCCCAGTCCGCGAAGTAGAGGTGGAGACGAAGCTGTTGGCAAGGACCGTTACGCCTTGATGGACAAGGAAGCCACAGTCGATTCTAGAATTCTTTGTGTTGTTCTGCAGAAGTGGTTGGGTTCTCATCCGGCAGTACAGGAGGACTTACCGAAAAGATTGGCCTTTTTAAGGATGCAAGGTCGGATTCGAATACCCTTGTTTGTCTTGGAGCAAATGGAAAAAACTCCTGGTTCTCTTGGTCTGGAGCAGGTGCCAGAAGAGGACGAGCAGGTGCCAGACGAACCGGAACTTCTAGACGCACAAGAAGCACTTGTAAATGCCGCACCAGAGTCAACATCTCCTTCTCTGCTTGGAACAACAACTACACCAACAGGATCTCGCCAGATAGTCCCTGTACAAGCCCTAGACCCATCAACTTCTCTCGAAGATGAGGTGCTTTTAGTAAGATCGCCTAGTAGTGATAGTGCAATATCGATACTGACACCAAGGAGGACTCCTCGTACCATAGCTTCTGAAAAGAAGAAGATCCAAGCGCAGGAGGTTGCTGTAGCTTCTGCAAAGCATAAAAAGATACAATCCAAGGAGATCCAAGCCCAACAAGTAGAAGCTGCCGGACGTGAGTACTACAAGAAATTGCTGAAAGACGAGAAGACTGCGCGAAAGAACCACGATAAGAATCCTAGAAGTGGAGATGTTAAAAAAAGTCCCCTAGTACCGCCAGCACTGTCTAAGACCTCTTCAAAATCATCGGATGCTGTGGTTCTTTCTGACGTGACACAAGAACCTGAGGATGACAAGAAAACTCCTAGCTCTCCAGTTGCAGTACCAAAAAAGACCTCCATGTTGGTTCATAGAGTGCCACCGGTGATGGCAAAAGAACTTCGAGGGGAAGGTCGTTTACCATTCATGGGTGTGACGAAGCCTAGGCAAAGTGAAGCCCCGACAAGGCCGCCAATTAAAGGAAGCATGATGCTGAGAATATCGACGCCTACGTCACGTGCTGGTACTAATTTCAGAAGACTCCCGGGAGAATCTGAATCTCCTACTGCGGCTGATCTTCGTATTTTTACTGGAGGAACATCTTCTGCACGAAAGGCGTCTCTTCTGGTTGAACGTGGAGACTCTACTGTGGAAGCCCTTGTGCCTGATCCACGTTCGACCGGAGCAGGGTCAACAACAAGGTCTTCTTCAACAACTAGAGGAACTTTTCCAAAGTCAACATCGGAGGTCTCTCGACGTTCGAGAAGTTCAGCGCCCAAGGGAGCGACGTCCTCGTCCTCGCCTCGAGCAGCACCCCAGTCGGCTCGTACACCTCAGTCTCCGCGTGTGCTGATAGATAGGAAGACCACCAAGTTTTCAGCGGCCGTGGCGAAGAAGAGAATAGTAGCAGTCGCCTCGTCTAACTTGTCAGGTGGTCCGAAACCAGCGAAACCACCAAGCGCAACAGCAGCTGCAAAAGGGGTTCCAAAGCAGCTGCCCAGACCGTCAAAGGACTGAAAGAACTTAGTAGAGTTGTCTTTTCGACTTTATCATGGTCAAACCCGAAACTACTAGGACTATGCCGCCAGCTTATCGATTGAGTAGTAGAGTTGTAATTTGTAGTACTCAAGCTATAATTTGTAGTAAGCTTTGTTTATAATCAAGAACCCGAAACTACTATCTTACGGCATCGGTTGATTCTACAGGATTCTCTGATGATCGTAGCTTGGTAGCTACGATCTATCCGATCGGAATTCTTTGAAAATTGTTTTTCTACATCTCCATATCGATAGCTGTTTATTTGAAAGGTTGGAGTGAACAGACTTAGAAAGTAAGGAAATACATGGCACGATAATTGAATTTGAGCTACATCAAATAGGAAGAAGTGAACGTCACAAGAACATCAAGGCATTGCTCTGATTCGTCAATAGATTGTCAGAAAGCTGATCAAAATGTACGGTTACCGGACATTGCGGACCTTAGTCGAGGATCGAAGAGCAGACATGTTCTCATTTATCTCGACAGGTGAGGACGACAGTAAATCGAGACTCAAAAGTGAAGGCGGAGGAGGTTCCTATCGGTTTAAGTAAATTCTGCGACTCCGAGATTTCATTCTTGCTGCTTTTCCCCACTAGAGGCTGTTGAGAAAGAACTGAAAAAATGGTTTCCTTCATAGCGCCTCGTCTCCGGCAAATCGCCTCTCTCTGCGTTTTCCTACTCATCACTGGTCATGCTTCGTTCATCGATGGTTTACACGTAACCACTTCTAGGAAGACCTCGACGTGGCCCTTCGCACCTCCTCCTGAAGTCCACGAAGGCGGGAATCCGAAAATCAAGCTCCCGAAAACCCAGGACTGGCTAGCAAAGTCCAAGCTGGATCCGAAGTACGATGTAGATGCACACCCTCTCAAAGGAAAGTACGACGCCACAGAAGCAGAAGTGGCCGCCGAGCAGGCGCATGAGCATGCGGACATCGACCACCCTGATGCGCATATTGCGGTGGCTCGGTGATGGAGGACGTGGCAAGAATAGGTCGATGAGGGACGCGGGTGTATAGGAAGATGAATAGAAAAAAAAGAACAGAAATTGAGATATGTCAACGGGCCGGCAGAAGTAGATGGGAAGAGAAATAGACAAGGAGTCTTCATCATGTACTAGTTTTCCAGACCAGTGACACTAACACCCTTTTTTCCAAGTATGAAATGACATCTTGCAGAATCATACTCGATGAAACTGCTTTGTCGACGGAGATGCGTGTGCGGCATGGACGGGGGTAATGCAGGCGGACAATTTCAACATATCTTGAAAAAAGACTGTGGACATGTCCGCCTGCATTACCCCCGTCCGCGGACAGTCGATGTTGTTTCGCGAACAGGTAGACAAGGGTCGCATGACGAGAGACGCATGAGGCTTATTTAAGTACTCAACATGATATCTTCCCACTGGAAAAAGAAGAAGAGCTATGTCTAGGTGTTCAAGCCAACCCTCTTTGAGAAACAAGCACATTCTCGAAAAAAACACGTAGACAATTACGGAAAGATATGGATTTTGGTCGTATGATCAACATCTTTTAGTTCTTTTGGTACAGTCATGACATGTCTCCATTGAATTTCAAATGTGAAAAATGGACCTTTCCGTCGTAAATGGCGGAGAGCGGATCGTCTTGGATCGTACACGTCAAAAATCGAGTTCGAGCCAAGGCGAAGGCGACAACAAACCTGGAAATGCCGCGAAGGAGAATTTTCTCTCCAAAGCCCAATCCAGATGCTCCGATAACCTCAAGGACTTCGTACTTAGTAAAGAGAAACAACAGGGCGTTTTGTTTCTCTTGTCCCGATCTGGAGCAGGGAAAAGTACAGTTTTAGCGACACTGTGTGGAGAACTCCGGAATGATACAACAACTTCTTCTGATGTGGTCGAAGTATTTTCGATTTTCGTCGGTAGTTCGGATGCATCGACGTCAGCATTGCGGTTCGTACCAGCTTTGATTCGATGTGTGTTGAATCTTGATGGCACAGGAACGGGATCTTCTAAGGCGCAACACGATGATGCAGACCAAGCTGATATCGCGGAAGATGCTCAACGAGCTGCAGGTGATCTCGCAGCCCTTAGTGCGGTATTGGGAAGAGCTGCGGCTTGGCGGCAGCAGAAAAACTGGAAACTCAAAGGCGTCGATGTCAATACCAAGTTGATCTTCGTATTTGACGCTGTGAACGAATTAGATGCGGACGATGGCTCACGTGCTTTGACGTGGTTGCCACTACAGCTTGGTAGTACAGCGTCGGGCGCGAAGAATAGTAGTTGTGTTGTTGTGTTATCATCGATTTTCGTGGACCAAGATGTTGGAGGACCGTCGCCAGACAAAGACGAAGATCCTGCTACCGCAGAGGCCCAAGTTTTCCGTGCTGTTTCGCAACGATGGCCTGAAGCAGGACAAGTGAAATTGGACCCATTAGAGGAAAAGGAGGATCGGGAACGCCTTTTTAAAGCGTTTTTTGGACAAAGTGGCGGTGGTGGTGGTGGTGATAACGAAGTAGGATCTCCACCTAAAGCTCTGGTCGAAAGACTCGTTGAAAAACCAGATGGCGGTGTGCCTCTGTTCCTACGATTAGCAGCGTTTCTTTGTCAGAGGGCTGTGAGCTTGGGGAAAGCGGAAAAGGACACTGCTACGTTCGATGTACCAGATAGATTACCATCTCTCTTCGACAATGTTTTGAAGGAGCTGACCGCCGAAGCGGACAGCACGTTTAAGCAAAAGCTACAAACTCTTCTTTCGATGGTTTTCGCGACGGAGGGTGGATTGACGGTTTTACAGTTGCTACAGCTAGTGTGTGGACAAGGGGATAAGACGCAGCAAGACAACATGGGAAAGATGCTAGAAGGTACTACTTGATGTTGGGATTTTGGTTCTGGTTCTTCTTAATTGTGCCTGGTGAACGACATACTTCCATAGCCCATGATCAACCAGAACTCAAGATAGCGCATCGCCGCTGTCCTGCGTGATTCGAGTTCGGGAAGGCGTCGTGGGCTTCCTACATATGCAGTCTAGGGATGCGGTACAACGATTCTATAATCTCTACGACACTGCGGAAACGACGCTAGCGACGCACGGGCAACTAGCTGGATACTTCGAGAAGAAGTACCGCGAATTATACGGGAAAAGTACCTTATTTTATCTATCAAGATTGATGCTTTCTCCTTAGGCTGGCATGAATTTTATGCTTGCTGTTACCTGGTAAGACGCGCATTTAATTCTGCTCGTCGCTCTTGATTCCCATCAGAACGCCTTTCCTCCGACGATGCCCTCTTGTACCGCCAAACCTTGAGCCGGTTGCCTTACCACACTCTCCGAAGTTTGCAGGCTACAACAGCGGCTTCTCCCAGTACTAATTGCAAAGCGCTCTTTCTCGATGCTGAAAACAATATGCGCTTTTTGGTCGAAAAGAGCCTAAACGGCTTGTTTGGAGAGTTTTTACTCGAGTTCCGAAAGTTCCGGATAGCAACAAAAATTGGGGAAGATGGAAATTTGTCCAGCAACACCTTGCGAGACTTCAACGAATGGTACCAGGGGAACGCACACGTGATGAGGCTTTTCATCAAAACCAAAAGTCTGGAACTCTGCCACGTTGTCCGACAACAGATTGCAAATACACGAGACGACTCTGAAGTACTGGCGACGTGTCGTGGCTCGAAGGAAGGAGACAAAAAAGCAGATACTACAAAAACTATTAAAACTACTAGTGGTGCTACTCCATCAAGAACCCGTGGTCCGGTCTTTCTCAACTGGCGCAACAAGCCTCAGCTACGCCCTGAAATCGAGCAAGTCTTGCAGCAGCCCAATGGCGTCTGGGTGTGGACTGCGGCAGTGTCGCCGAAAAACCAATACATCGCGTTAGGCTGTAGCGATCGGTTGATTCACGTCCTGGATTTCGTGTCTTTCGATGAGACGTTGACATTGTTTGGCCATACTGGGGAGCTGTCGCATTGTGCTTTTGTTTATGGGATGGTGACGTCTAGCTGTTCGATATTCATCAAAGATTGGTCGAAGTGCCAATTGCTTGTACCGAGGTACTGGCTACCTGATGTTGTCTATGTTTTCATCGCATGCGTTACGAATAAACTGTGGTGCTGGTCGTGCTCAATGTACAGCCCTCTCCTTTCTCCTTTCATTCCATCACAAACACAATCCTGGTCACCGTTGCTGGTTGTAGACCTTATCGCAAGGAAAACGAGATCATTCTTTGGGACGTCACAAAGGGGAGCAAGTTGAGGCAGCTTTCGGCACGTGGAGGATGTACTTCACTTGTTGTCAGTCCAGAAAACCGGAACGAGGGCACCTTTTCAGTACGGGCCTCCGAATGGGTTTCTGTGTACGAATGTGGGAACATGGCTAGTGCCGCTCCAAATGCAAACTCTAGTACTACAACTTTGGAAGTAGCTACTGCGGAGACAGGACGTAGCGGACAAGGCTGTGATGTAAGGAGTTTCGAGGCGAACACTACCCAAGAACAGGGAGATGAAGCAAAAACAAGAAAGGGGAAATCTTACGTTTTTGCAGCAGGGTCTGGAAGTGAAATCAAGCTGTATCGAAGTGATGGGGGCGCTGCTGTTGGGGACACAAGTTCGATTGAAATCTCGACCTTCCCAGGACACGAGGACTCGATTGTCGATTTGAGATTTTTGGACATTGAACTGCAAAGTCAAGCTGGAGCCCCTACAACACTGTCAGGACGCCTTGTCTCTGCGTCAATGGACCACAGTTTACGCCTCTGGGATTTAGCGAAGGGCACCTGTCTACATTGCTTGAAGAATGCCCATTCACCAGAGACGGACTTGACAGCCTTGACGGTGTATTCTCAACTACTAGGGCCGCAAGTAGGAGCAGATAAAAAGAGTACAAAGGAAGCAGGACTAGCTGCACATGGGGATCGCCTATCATCTGGTTGGATGGTTATCACTTGCGCTGATGACAAAACTTTGAAAGTGTTTGAGTGTGTGTCTGGTTTGGCATCTGGTCTTGTAGCCAGTAAAGCGCCTTCTGCAAAGAGTAAAGCTACCCAGAAGACATCCGCTATCACGGGAACTCCTAAGGGCAAAGGGGCAACTGGGTCTGGTCAAGCAAGCAAGGGCGCATCTTCCGATTCGACTTTTCAACACCTTGCAACCTTAGAGGGTAACGCAAGCAGCGTAAAGAGTGCGCAAGTGATAACCAGTGGCGAACGTTGTGTGTCCTGTTCCGATGATGGCGTTGTGCGGATATACAACTTAAATGTAGCGCTTGCGAATCATCGAGTCAGGATGAATGTAGTTGATGGGAGCAGTCAAGGGCAAGGGACTAGTGGAGGAGGAGGACAAGGGGTGAAACTACCACCGATTCTGGCTGCTGTTGGAAACACTAAGGCGAGCAGCGCTGCTGTATCTGGGTCAAACTCAGCTTCCAAATTCCCCAAGCCTCGCATCAAGGACCATAAACCTAATGCAGTATCGAGTTGCGTTCTGCTGACAGAATCGCATCTAGCATCCGCCGATGTGAGTGGGCGAGTGGTATTGTGGGAGCTTATCGGGAACGACAAGTCTGCGGTTTGGTCCAAAACCCTACGGTCGGCAAATGAGATGTCCATGGCAGCTGTGAGTTCCATCGTGGCGGTGAACACTACGAAGCAAGGGGATACGTCTGGCACCAGTACGGTTGATATCAACAGAGTTCTTCTTTTTTGTGCTATGTTTCGTGTAGTGCATGTAGTTCGCGCCTCTGATGGAGAAAATTTGCATAGTTGTGCTTTTCCAGATTGGGTGAACGCACTAAGCCTAGGACCTAGTGCATTGGTTGCTGGTGGTGACAGCTTTATTGTTGCGTGGTTGCCACTACAAGAAGAGAATCTCGCTTTCCTAGCTGATCTGGCCATTGGCAAAAAGAAGAGCACTACCGAGTCAGCAGAAGAAGCGGTTCGGGTAAGCGGAGCTTCGTCTGCGGACACATTTTTGCCCTGGCATCGGGCAACGCATAGTGCAGCAAAGGCGTCCGCAAAAACAGCGGTTCTAGCAGTTGCGGCATCGTCAAAGCTGATAGCGAAGGGCACTAAAGGTAGGTACTTCATTGCTTCCGGCTCAAACGATCATGTAGTGCGACTATGGGATGGCGGCTCGGCAGGTGTCCTGTTAGCGCAGTTTACAGCTGAATCATGGGTAGTGAGCTTGTGCTTCACATCGGAGGGTGCGAAAAGCAGTGATGACGGAACAGCGCCACGACAATCGGACTCAAAACATCTGTTCTTCGGAACGCAGCGAGGAGAAATAGGCGTGCTGAACGCGGCAGACGCAAGCGAGCAAATGGAGGCTGTCGTGATTCGAGGAGACCTCTTGCAGGGAGCAACAATTGCATGGTGCGAACCTTTGTCGGAGAGCGCAATTGCGCTGGCAACTTTTATGGCTTGGTTGTTTGTAGTTTTAGCAGTCTTCTGGCTTGCCACTGGGCAAGATCAGTCTCGCCCTCCCATCACTCCTTCATAGCATCCGACAAGATGGTCTACATCGTGAACATCAACACGACACCAGCCGAGGATGCGGCGACGCTGAAGCTCGTTGGCTTCTTTCCAGCAAGCGGTCCTTTCGGGTCAGCCGATGGTATAGGGGGGCAGGGGTCATGTTGGACTCGGAAAAGGGGTAGTGGAGACTCTGCATTGGGCACGATTTGCATCGGGGATCAAACAGGTGAATTGTATTGCTTAGATGCGACACATTGATAACTACATGTTGAGACTGTTGTATGGCTATTTTCTTTCGTATGACAGAATCTTGACTCAAATGTTCGTTCTTTGTATCGGTGAATATGGCGGTATCTATAGAATGAAGACCTACAATCAAGATTCTAATGCTCGCGAAGATATGAATGCTGGAACACGCTAAAGCGTATCTGACAGGTCCACATTCATGCTTTGAAATTTAGCTCAATGAACAAAACGCCTAATAGCTTGGCTGGTTGGAATATCATGATGCCTGTATTCCTCTTACGCTTGAGGTTATGGTGAAATAATAAGTAGCGTTTCCCCTCTTTGACTGTTCGTTCTTGGTCGTAATTTTTGGTTTTACGACTAGCCGTGACCTTTTTTTGGGTCTTGTAAGGTCATTTGCGTCGCTTATACTTCTTAAAAGATGGCTTGGCTACAAGCTCGGCATGGGAGATTGTTCAAAGATCTTCCCAACAGTGAACTACTGAACGATAACATGCTTGACCGCATCACTACACCTCTGAGAAGACAGGACTGCAAAATTGAACGACCTCATGAGGCTGAAGTGCATGCACACTTCTACAAGTCGCACCAGAAGATTCTGCACTGCGTTTGAGTTTTTTTTTGATACTGAAGGAACGAACGTGAACCGAGAACTGCACGTGAACAAGACCATCCTGAACCAACTAGTACGACTATGTGGTGCGTTGATTGAAAAAGACGGGGGCCGTGTACCTTTTGGCGAGTCTCCGTCCGACTGAAAGATGCTGTTATGTACTGTATTTTTCTTCTGTATCACTCGAGCTCGACTTCCACTGTCAACTTTATAGCCTCTTCAATGAATTTAGAGTGACCATCGAGCAAGCTAATAGTAACTCACCTTGCAAGCCGAGTTTTTGCTTTTTCTAAAAATCCTGATGTAGTAGCTTTCCACAAATGATCCATATCTTTTAGATTTCGATTTAGAAGTCCACTTTTTAGTACCTGATCATCGGACCACCACTCGTAAGCTTCATATCACTATGCATCGAATGCTACTTATTCACAACCAAATCCTTCCCCGAAATCTAAATCAATCAAAAATAGGAGACAGTAGATAGAAGAAATTCTGTCTAAAAAACTAAAAAATGCGTGAGTTAGTGCATATTCAAGGCGGCCAGTGCGGCAACCAGATCGGGGCGAAGTTCTGGGAGGTCATCGCTGACGAACACGGTATCGACCCCACCGGTACCTACCACGGAGATTCCGATCTCCAGTTGGAGCGCATCAATTTATGGCTGGAAGAAGTGCAATTGTTAGTACTCAATTCTAAATACTTAGTGATGATACTTGTACAGAATCTAAATTCGCGTTTATCTGATACATAGACGAAAACGAATGTAGTATGGAATAGTATTCTCCAGTACCACTATCTCCTTATCCGGTACTCACGTAGAACAGTGTAGTTACCATGATCCCTCTATGTGTAGTCGTTTTCATCTTCTTGTTCATCTCCTTCTAATCTTTGTGTACTTCAACGAAGCCACTGGCGGCCGTTACGTGCCCCGCGCGGTCCTCATGGACTTGGAGCCGGGTACCATGGACTCCGTCCGTGCCGGTCCGTTCGGTCAGCTCTTCCGTCCCGATAACTTCGTTTTCGGACAGACTGGTGCTGGTAACAATTGGGCCAAGGGTCACTACACCGAGGGTGCCGAGCTGATCGACTCCGTTCTGGACGTCGTCCGTAAGGAGGCTGAGGGCTGCGATTGCCTTCAGGGCTTCCAGCTCGTCCACTCTCTCGGTGGCGGCACCGGTTCCGGTATGGGAACGCTCTTGATCTCCAAGATCCGTGAGGAGTACCCGGACCGAATCATGAGCACCTATTCCGTTATCCCGTCCCCGAAGGTCTCCGACACCGTTGTCGAGCCCTACAACGCCGTGCTGTCCTTCCATCAGCTCGTCGAGAACGCGGATCAGGTCTTGATGATGGACAACGAGGCCCTCTACGATATCTGCTTCCGTACCCTGAAGCTGACCACCCCGACCTACGGTGACTTGAACCATCTGGTCTCCGCCGCCATGTCGGCCACCACCTGCTGCATTCGCTTCCCGGGTCAGTTGAACTGCGATCTTCGTAAAATCGCCGTTAACATGATTCCGGTACTTTTTTGTCTTAGATTTGTGTAAGATCGCCGTCAACATGATTCCAGTACTTTTGTTCCGTTTTGAACATGATTCTGGTACTCTTTAGAAATGTGATTGATTTTAGAGTAAAAGTAAACCAGGACCAGAATTGTGATCGGAGAATACACTTAGAGGAGCCTTCATTGTGACATGAAACGGCTACATTCATCGACATCAACCTGCTAGAAGATCTAGTACCATGTCAAGAATTCTTTCAAAACCATCCCACACGAAAAGTTCCGATTCTATCTCCCAAAACTCTCTCTCACACAATCCAACTAACATTTCTCAAAACCACATCACAGTTCCCGCGTCTGCATTTCTTCATGACCGGATTCTCTCCGTTGACTTCCCGTGGTTCCCAGCAGTACCGTGCCTTGACTGTTCCGGAGTTGACGCAGCAGATGTTCGACGCCAAGAACATGATGTGCGCCGCCGATCCGCGTCACGGACGTTACCTCACAGCTGCGGCTCTCTTCCGTGGACGCATGTCCACCAAGGAAGTCGATGAACAGATGTTGAACTTACGGCAAGATTTTCGACGAAGTGATGGTTTAGATAGTTCAGATTTAGATGGAGGCTGGATGTGCGAACATGCGTACACGTACGAGTGTACGAACATACGTAAGTAGGTACTACTTTTACCTAGAAGAAGTGGTGCAACTACTAGATTTTGTGAAGTAATGCTCGCTGAATATAAAGGTGTCGTAAGTGGATAAGTGTGGTCATCCAAAGGGCTTCTTCTTCTAATCCATGTGCAGAACAAGAACTCTTCGTATTTCGTTGAGTGGATCCCGAACAACATCAAGTCCTCCGTGTGCGACATCCCGCCGAAGGGTTTGAAGATGGCTGTCGGATTCTTGGGTAACTCCACCGCTATCCAGGAGATGTTCAAGCGCGTCGCGGAGTACTTCACGGGCATGTTCCGCCGCAAGGCATTCTTGCACTGGTACACCGGTGAGGGTATGGATGAGATGGAGTTCACCGAGGCCGAGTCCAACATGAACGATCTGGTCTCCGAGTACCAGCAGTACCAGGACGCCACCGCTGAGGAGGAGGGTGAATTCGACGAGGAAGAGGGTGAATATGACATGGAACCCATGTAAATCTGAAAAGATTACTGGATGATGAGGGGGATGTGGAACAAGGTGTGGTTCTGAGTTCTTTGTACTCGTAGTACTTTCACGCAATGTTGTTCTTGAAGATTTCGTTTGACAGAACTCCTATATCGTCCTAAAAAACATATGGTAGAAGTTCTTTTAAATGTAGATCTCCCCTTTTGTAGATTTTCTTTTCCTTTTTCCATTGCACACATGTGACTTGGCTACTTTTTTAGAAAAATTCATACACGTGAATCCTCTAGGCAAGTAGCTTTGTCTTTTCCATTGTTGATTGAGCTTGTGAAAATTATGTAATTTGAGAATACATTGGGGTTGATGATCATCTTCACAGTAAAAGAACACAATATTGAAGAAAAGAAGAAAATACATAAGAAATGTCTCCGAACAAAACAAGAACTGTGAGATCTAGGGCTTATGGTTCAAATTTTCTTGCACCAGCAGTCTGACGAAGATGTCGACGCGGGCTTGGAAATGAAAAATATACTGAGCAGTGACCTCTCCCTGCACCTCTTAAGCAGGTAGCAGGGTATTAGCTAGAGCTAGGGGTCAAGTTCTATTTGTAGTGCATGTCGTTGGAAGTGTTCTTTCGAAATCGAACCGAACAAGAATCTGTACAAAGAGACATCACAGTATGGACCTCGATTCCAGGGGATATATTGCACGTGCATCTGTCTGCGAGTTAAACTTGCTTCCCGTGCTTATTTTGGGGGTCTACTGACGAGTCTGTGGTTTTTTCTCACTTCGAATTCACGTGAAAAGTCTTTTCTGTTTTTCGGACACGAGAGGTCCTGTTTCGTTGCTTCATGTGATATCTTGTTTTCTACTCGGTGGGAGTGACCGCACGACAAGACTAAGAAAGATGGTATTCTGGCTGTCATCGTCGATCCACTTCATCGATATCTATCCGATGCATACAAATGTGAAGACCCCATTGGCAGTATCCCTGCCCTTTCCCTGTGTATGGTTTCTACCCAGTAAGTTGTTCATCTCCATGTCTCACGATCACCAACTTAGTAGTAGGAGACTATTGTCTTCCACTGCCTTTTGTTTGTTTCCGGCTTCCTTTTTTGTTTCGAATAATCATGTTGAATCGCATCAGTTTCTCTCCATAGTATGTTTGACGTCGCTGTGTATTATAGTTTAAAACTTTATCATCTTTAATCCTATCAAATGTAATATCAAAATCATGTCGATTGTTCGCGCGACGATAGCGACGTTGACTAAACGGCATTCGGGACCGAAGCTGCCTCTTCGCATTTACCAATTCGCCAACAATGCCTACCCTATGGTCACCAAGGGCGTTACTGGCGGCATGCTCGGAGGATTAGGTGACTTAGTGGCGCAGTATCTGGAGGCTGGAAGATATTCTTCGACGAGATCAGATGCCGTCTCTCGACAGTATGTGGAGACGGACGGAAGGCATCTTGCAGATTGCGATACCACCATTGCGAGCTCCCCGGTATCTCTGAGCACGCTATTGCTCTCAACTTCATCGTCCCCTCTGCCCTTCGAACCGTGGGAGGGTTTCAGCTGGCGTAGATTAGCCGCATTTGCAACGTTCAACGGGATATGGGCAGGTGCTCCCTTGCACTTCTACATTCAGTTTCTAGAAAAGCGTAGCGGTTTTGGTCTCTTGCGGAAGCTGTTGGTCACCCACGCAGTCTACAATCCTGTCGTTTACTTTCCGTCGTTTTATTTGTGCCATGGGCTGCTGATGGGACATGTAATGTTTACCTATAGTTATTGCATGGTACAGTGTTTGAGTCTACCTATACTACTCGCCCATGTCAAATGGATGCATGTCCTTCTACAACTAGAAAGATGTAGTGGTCCACACAGAGATGATGATATGCTTTACACACAGTCGATCATGTCGTAATATTCCGCGCCCCCACTTTAACAGGACCCCCACAACATCACTCAACAGGACCTTCCTCTGATCGCTCAACGAGTCCGTTGCGAGATGCCACACGCATTCGCGCAATGCCTACAATTCTGGGTGCCAGTTAACATCGTTCAATTCACAGCCGTTCGACCGTCTGCTCAAGTCGCTTTTTTGTCCGTTTGTAATGTGGCGTGGAGCGCGATACTCAGCAGTAGTACGGGAGGGAACTTTTGATCTCGAAGAGAGTTCCAAGTACTTTTGAAGGAACGTGGTCACGTTGAACAAGCCATGAAGCCATAATCTGAGAGATCTAGAATTTTTGTGAAGCTGAAGTCGCTGCTAATGAATCCTTATAAATTAGTCTATACCACACTTTGAATACTTCTAAGATCTTCTTTATGATGTGTAACTGTAAAACATGGTGTAAAACAAAGTAAATGTACCAAACAAACTAGCTATCACACAAGATGTCGCACTACTCCTTACATATTTCGCGACGGGATGCTCTGTCCGCGAGAGGAGGAAATGTGCGAACAACTTGTAGTCGAGCCGGGTTTCGAGGTATTACAAATAACGGAAGGGTAAAGATCGAAGCCGAGGCTACACTTAAAGAAGCCTTAGAATCAATCATATTTGAATTTTATGGCATTTAGATCAGTCATAATTTCGATCATGAAGATGAATAGTTAATAGTTTGAGATATTATTGTGTTGTACTTCATCTGATTTAGGAAGTACATCACGACAATGCCTCTGGACAGATCCAAATGTACCTGTTGGAGGCGTTTCCCCCTCCATCCCACAAATCAGACTAGTTTAGAAAGATTAGAAAGATTTTTCGTGTAGGTCTGTAGGATTGAGTCTCAATAATTGTAGACTTGCCCTGTAACTTTCCATGAAAGTTTTCTTCACTGCTACAGGCAAAGCAAGCCCAGGAAACAAATATGCTGTGGTGTTGTTGGAAATGCGAATCAATTTTGTTCATCTCGATAGAAGTGGGTCTACGCCCTAAGAACCATTTGCATATTATGTTTTCGACTGTTGAAGAACGTGTTCCTTTGATGGTGCGGTTTACACCGCCCATGCTCGATTGTTGGAAAAAAATCTCAAACTCCTGGTTTTGTGAGCCTTGTGCAGACCATGATTCTGACGATCTTTTCGCTGTCGGTCTACGTAGTTGTAGGAAAATTCTTTACACGGACTCCTGAATCATGTCGAGAAGCATCAACACACTGTGATGGGTGGATCATCATGTCGGGAAACAAATTAGATGAGGATCCACGTATGAGTGACAGAGTTAGTTATTTATATTACAGTGTTAATTACAGGTTTATTTGCTTTCTAGTAAGTTCTTTTCATCTTATTGAGCCTTCGCATCCAGTAGTTCTTTGTCTCTCTCTGTCTTCTGAATAGGGTAATAGAGCAGGAAGATGTACAAACTCATGTCCTCGTTGTTCGGCGGTTCTCATGCGGGAGTGCGCTGGTAACAGCCTCTTGGTTGGCGTCGGAGCGAGTGCGACTGTGCGCGTCGTCTACTTGGGACCGACCCTGTGACGGCGTTTCTCGCTCATGGCTCTTGCCCATAGTATGGCAGCAATCGTTGCGGTTCTGGTATTGTGGTGAACTTGTTGTCAACAAGAAGTCGTGGCATCATGTTACCTGCTTCTGGGGGTAATTCTCTCCACGTCGTAGCCGCCCCAGCAGATGCACAACATGTTGAGGGTCATCAGCCTACTGCAGTCGTAGGAGGTCCTGGAGGAAGCAGAGGAGCAGATGTGGTGACGCCAGGAGTACTTTTAGGAGTAGAGGGTACTGCCGGTCAGCTCGACCATGCGGCGGCGGAGGAAGCTGTAGCAGCATTGGTCCATTCGTTGCAAGCCTCAACTGGCTCATTATCACCTGCGGTGGCCGGTCCACCAGGAATGCACGGGTTGTCAAATACAGAAGTCTCTCCGTCTCTTCGGAATGTGACGTCCGAAGGCGAGGGTCGTGCACCTCCTCATACTTTGTCGTGTAGTTCACCTGGAGGTGCTGGGGGCTCGCCGTCGAAGAAGAAGACACCTTCGGTTTTTATGAAGAATGGGGTATCCGTGAAGAAGGGACCGGCACCGGCGAGTCTCTTAGCGGGTAAAAAAGGCAATGTCGAACCAGCTTCACAACCAGCGAAAGGGAAAGCACAGGCGGGTGTGCAGGGGAAAAATACGGGTGGTGCATTAGGTATTTTTTTTGAACTTTTGAATTAGATCTTGTAGGACGTTGAACTGGGAAGTGGGGGCACCCGAATTGGATTTGGTCTATGTTTAAGGGACAACAAGTGTGACTTGGAAGCTGCTTTCGTAAAGCTTTTTTAGTCCCCCAAGTATAAATTATATTAATTTGTTCCATAGATATCCATTCTAGTACTACTACTTCTACAGTCCCTACTCTACTACTTCTAGTATACTTAAATATTTCCTACTTGTTCTACAGTCCCACCTCCCGCTGACCCTGACGATGAGGAGAGCGATGAGGAAAAGCCAGTAGACGAGGAGGAAACCCCGGAAAAGGTCATAGCAGATTTAGAGGCGAAGGACGGGTTTGAGAAGGAGAACGATCTTGTCACGTTCTTCAAATACAAGGTAGTTACTACTTTGTCTTGGAATATTATATATACAATTAACTGATTTTTTGGTAAGAGTAAGACTGTCGATTTTGGCACCATGAAGATTTGCATCAAGTCTACGTGCTAGTGGTGTAATTTGCATGAGAGATGAAACACATCCGGTCCTCCCACAAGAAAACGCTCTTTTGTGACCAGGTATGCGGCGACTACACCTATACCCACTCTTCAATCATCGGGAGTGCGGATCAGCGTATGCCACGAACTGGCAAGCTCAATATTACCCGCTTAGACTACATGACGAAGCTGTATTGTGCAATATCGTTCTTTTACAGACAAAAGAGGCCTTTGACCTTAGTAGAGATGGCGACGACGAGGTTTAGGTTTTACGAAGATGTGGATTTGTTCTTACCGCCAGACCAGTTGCCATCCTTTTCGCAGACGGATCTAAAGGCCTTGGAAAAGAGGTGGATAGATCAGCTGCTGAAGATAAGAGGTAATCATGTTAGACTTTTGCTTAGAAGTATGATTTTTCTGTTAACAAAAATTTTTGTAAATAGCCGCGTCTCTACAACTCGGGTCGCAACGGAATCAAGCAGGAGCTTTCTTGGGTTGTCACGTGGTTCGCAAATGAATGAATGAATAAATAGCGATGAAGTTACCTGCCCATTTTATCAATCTCACCATGGCATTCACCAATCATGATTACCGAAAAATACCAGCAAAGCCACAAACGAAGTGTTCTTTGTTCTCTACCGAGGAATACAACCTCCACATCTTCACACACCTCATACCTCCCATACCTCCGTCTATCCTTCTAATGATAATAAATATTAATACCTTCACCACCCCCTCCAGCACTCTCAGACCGATGGAGCATCTGATCTTCATAATAATACCTCCACTACATAATCTTAATCATACTACCCCCTCATACCTCATACAATCATAGGCGCCGTCTTCGGAGCAGTTTGGCGTAGTGACGATGTCTTAGGCATTTGCCAGAATTGTCTGAAAACCACCGTCCACGTCTTCTCGAGTAGTGGCTTCTCCACGAAAGCCGGTTGTCCTAAGATCTCCCTGCACTTCGTGTGGCCCCATCTAGTAGTGACTAAGCGGGAAGCAAAGGCCATCCGATTAGCAACGATCCAGTTTCTTAGTGAAACGACGACTCCGGAACTAGATGCGTTGTTGAGGACGAGCTATCCGGATTATCAGTACTTCTTATGGTTATCTAGATGCGTTGTTGAGGACTAGCTATCCGGATTATCAGTACTTGTCATGTACTTAGATAAGAGGCTTCTAGCAGCTTTACACAATCAGTTGCGGAATCAAAGTACCGAGCATGATATACATCGATACTCGAAAATTACATCAAGAACAAGAACATAATCAGATATACATCGATAATCTCTGCCCCCTCTGAATGCACAACAAGGTACACGCCAGGCGGTCTGACACCGTGGGAGGAGATCTACGACGCGGCACCTATAGAAGGTGCCAGTCTCAAAATGCCGTTTAACGACAAGGGTATAAAACCGAACCGAGACACAAAACAATGCGCCAGGCTAGAAAACAGGCCGAAAGTTAAGATGTCGTGGTCTTCTCAGATACTTACGTATTGTTTTTAATTTTTCGATGCTTCTTGCAAGAAGATTACTGATCAACATGATACTGCGCACTCTTTTAATGGTACTTCTTAAGTAGCTTTCATCTTGAGTTTTTATCTTGGCCCTCCACTCCACCTCCTAATCCTGTTTCTCTCTCTAATCTTGTCCCAGTCGGCACCTTCCTCGTGACCCTCGTTCCTAGCCAGATGGATCAAGTAACAACAGAATTGCTCAAAGGTCCCAACGATAAAGAGGACTTGAAATGGCTTGTGGATGGTTCTATCAGACTTGACATGGAAAGTCCACCACCTGTAGCGAACATATGGATCTTAGCGAGCAATAAGACCGTGAAGGCGATAAGGTACATTTTCATTTTCTTTCATGTGGACTAGTCTCCTTTTTCAAACTCTGGGGCTATGGACGGATTTGATTAAGTAATCATGAGGAACACTAAAAATTCTATTAATCATGACTAACACGACTAATAAAAATTCTGATCGAGGACAATTAGAATTACAAGCTGAAATCTTCAATATTCAAAATCTTTTCCCTGACCCTCTCTTCTAGGCGCGAAGAAGAGGAGCTTGCCTCAATGCTAGAATTAGAGGATGAGAGGGAAGAAATCGACGTCTACGCCACCGTAAAGGAGGGCTTAGTAGGTGCTTGGGTAGATTCGCGTGGGGTGTATCTGGAGGTCATCCCTTTTGATGACCCGGCCGAACCGAGTAGGCTAAACGTAGTTGCCAACGAGGAAGGGACGCGATTCAAAGTAGCCGAGATCGAGATATCAGAGGACGTATTTTCGTCGCCAGTAGCAGTCTACTACAGACCGTTGCAGCCGCTCTCGTCTACCACGAATGCTGCATCATCGTTGAAGAAAACACAAGCAGACGAAGACGCGGCATCAACAATAGACGGAAGCGAGCATGAGGGGCAGGCTGGGGATACGTATTTGCTTCAATTTTCACTATGCTCGTTCTATACGTTCCCTTAGTTGTTAATTTAAATTAGATACTTCTATATTCTAACTAGTAGTTCGTCCTTGGCCTTGCTTGTCGACCAGCACCTACGAGTGTGAGCGTGAGAGGGTGCCTATGTTCTTGACACCGCTTCCTCGTGCACGAATATCAGGGTCTTTATGTGGGTTTGGGGCTCTTTGAAATCATACTTACTTTGTTCGTTCTTTACGTGGATGTTCTGAAACGACGAATCGTCATGCTCATCTCCAAAACGACATCTTAAATATAACAAACTACAGTTACGTCTGGCAGTATTCTAGTGGAGACCCCTTTGGGGTGTGGCATGGTCATTCGGATGAGTCATTACAGTCATGGCTGTGGCGGAAACCGGCGGTGCCAGCATTAGAAGCATGGCCGTCATTCGGCAGTGAAATTTGTCTAGAAGTAGGCGAGTCCGTCGACACCAATTTTATGGTCCTAGCGGCGAAGTTGTATGCGATTGGGCAGGATGAGAAGGTACTATTTTTCAGACGATGGGAGTTGTTCGATTTTTCGTAGATGATCTTGATGTCAAGTAGCAAGTCAAGAAGTAGCACCTAGAAGATTATGATCCACCAAGCCTCATGTTCAAGAAACACCACCTCGACACTACTTCTGCTTCTTCACCCCTCGACACTACTGCTTTCTTATAATCCTTCAAGAAACTTCTACACCACCTCGACACCACTACTTCCCCCCTCCATTCGCCCCTCTACCCCTTCTCCACCCACAGACCGGGAAGCTTCTCACGGCCGAAATATGGCGAGGTTGTGTTATCTTTAGCGGAGAGCAGTTTGAGGATCCCAGTAGCGTTGGAGCGAGTGTTGCTATTGCCGCGATCGGTAGTGCAGCAGTAGGACTTCGAGCACTCTTAGACTTGCGAGGATTCATCAACTCGGATCAAGCTTATGGAGGAAACTAAAATGTTTTGTCTAATTGGAAGATCTTGGCTAATGATCTCCCGATGAACCCTCCTCCGTAGTACTCACTTTCAAGAATAATATCTTCCGAATTCATTCCTCAGTCTTTGTCTTCCTATGTGTGTTCCTCCTATCCCCGTATCCGCAGAATATGCAAGCATCCCTTGCTTCTCAGCACCTCATCTTGGTTTCTTTCTATCTCTCATCTCATCTTGCTTCGGAACCCTCCCTTCTATCTCTAAACTTCCTCCTACCGAGACGGTTCAACGGCCGATTCGGACAAGAGCATTAGTGCCATCACTATTCTCTGCAACACGGGAGTGACGGAGCAAGCCTTAAACTTATGGCGGTCATAGTTGTAAGCCTAGTATTATGTTATAGTGACTGCCTTTGGAGGTCCCTTGGAGGTCACCATTTAGATTCTTGGGGTCACTGAGATCGAAGAGGCGACCCCTTCTTGAGAGAACCAAGAACAGGGGAGATAATAAGGAAGGGAAAGGGGAGAGCGAGAGCCTTGGAGGGGGTCGCTTCCGTTCAGAGTCAGTCAGTGACCGTGTTCTTGTGTTTATTACAGGGACCTAACATTAGTTCCTCTTTTTTTTGAAAGTTTCATTAGTTCCTCTGGAGTTTTAAGGTTGAAATACTTAGATCAAGATACTGAGCTCTAATAAACGGAACAACGAGTAAAGGCTACCTTCAGCCAGTAGTGGAGGTGTTGCAAGGGTATAAACACGACTTGCTTCTAGAGCCGGAGGAAGACTTGGAGGAAGACAAGAGTGCTTCGCCAGAAATCGCGGTGACTAAGTTATGAATATTTTGGGTTTTAGACCTTGACCTGCCTTAAATTAAGTAAATAGAGAATGTATGATGTTATTCATTTTTATACTGCTAGCATCCTGGCCTCCGGCCCTGAATTGCTACCAGGATTAGTCTCTATGGGCACTACGGACAGTGTCATCAGGGGCACATACATGACATGATGTTGTTGACTAAAATTAGCACCATATGGTATGTGATGCGTTGAACATCATCCCTAAACCCTAACCCGGGGCCACACACCTCTACATCCAAGAGGTCTACTTACTGCTACGTGTACAAACGATGCAATCACGATGCTTCAAATGTCTATATGATGTTGACCACCAGCAGAGGACCATGACCACTATCTTTCTATGAGTCCCCTCTCTGCTCTAATCCTCGTCGACGCCGCGCAGAATAAAGCCTCAAGGTATGCGAAGGAAGTGAAACATGCCATTCTGAGAGGAGAAGACGTCAAAAACTGCATTGGCGACTTCGAACTTTTTGATGCTGTGATGGAGAGTGTAACCTTGCTGACCGCTGCACGAGGGAAGAAGGTGGGAACAACTACTACTACTTCTAAATAGGCGGGACAATATCTAGAGGATGTGGCTGATGTTACTTTTTTCTGATCGTATAATCTTGATCTTCTCTTGTTCGGCCTTCTCACGTGAACTTCGAACCTCGTTACTCGCCTTTTTCTTCAGTAGCTAGAGCCTCGTCTAAGCGCTTGTTTTATAGTTTCATCATATTGCTTGAATTTTTGTTAACAAACTATGTTTCTTCACTTGAGTGATTATTTCTATCCACGACTTCCATTTAAAACCCACTTTTTTTACATAATGAAGCAGTTGTAGCGACTGGAAAGAGGACCACAAGCAGTACAGTACGCTAGCGAGTTCTTGGTCAGAGAAATGTTGATATTATACTTAGACCTTATCTTCGAAGTTCAGAATCAATATACCCATTATTTTATCAAACTAGTCAGAGCGTCGTGTACGAGGCATTGAAATAGTGCGCCGCGGGTCACTGTCTCTGAAATTATAGGCGTTCCCGCGTATAATAGCGTTCTTATGTTGTTGTACTACTTAGAAGTTTTGAGTTTCACTTTTATCATTTGAGAATATAGCTTCAGCTAGTTATTTCGTTGGCCGTTCTACTTGTTCCGAGACCATTCACTTGTTGTTCCGAGACTATTGTATACAGCCTTTCTGTTTCTGAGGTAGAGGTTGAGTATCCTCTCCTTCTGTCCCTTCCATGGTCCAACCGAAATCATCATATCACTCCTGAGAATACAGAAGCTCTAAGACGTTGATACGCACGTGGCTACATAGTGACCTCAAAACGCTTCACTGCCATCGTGAGGTCCGCTCATCTTCACCTGAAAAGGAACTGTTCCTGTGTGGCGGAAAATGCTGTTAATCTCTCCATGAGGTGTCTCATCTTCAGGCACTGACTATTGCTGGTCAGCGTAAAGAATAAGATAAAGACGGACTCAAAAAGAATCAACTCTAAATCCTGGTTATTTTACTGACGCATTGGTATCCCAACCTGGTTGTCGGCAGATTATAGAGCGATATTTTGCTGGGAAGAAATCTAATGGCTCGCTCCAGTAGCATGTATGCTTATAATTGACGGAAGATCAGCAAATGATGGAAGCGCGTCCTCTTGTTTGTGGGAGAAATCTTCAAAATGGTATCTACTATGCTCGTTCTGAGAATTACAGTTGTTCTTGTTGTTGCTTCGGCATGCTGATGATCTGCTTTCTATGAATGCAGAATGTTGAGATTTCAGATGTAGTTCATCTTATCCTCAGATTGTTTTCTTGCATGCGAGAAAGAGAATATAATCTCTGCAAGAAATAGCACCACGATCAACGTTTCAGTTTGCGACAAAGAGAATATAATCTCTGCAAGAAAGAGCACCAAGATCAACATTTCAGTTTGTGGAAAATGATGGAACTTTCACTTATTCATAGAAGCACAATCTGATCGACTTTGACAAAGCTAATATTTGCATCCTTGTCTCCTACAACCTGTCTCACAGGACGAGTTGAAGTATTTACATACAAGTCGTTTTCCTACCCTCAATCCTGTCCTCTCTTTCACAAACAGAGAACAACTCCATTTTTTGGTGATCACTTAGAAACAATCTAGATCCACACGACCCGTCATATCGATCCTAGTACTACTGCACAAAAAGCACATTGATTCGACAAGATGGGCCGTGGTCGTCGACGCGATGCTCCTTCGGAGTCGGAGGAAGACTCGCGATCGCGCTCTCGTGGACGCAATCGGCGAGAAGAGCGTCGGGACGATCGGCGAAGGGAAGCCGCTAAAACGTCTACTATTAAGGGTTACCACATTGCATCCTTCACTACCATCCTTGACTTTTTTTCCAGTAGGGAAAGGGTCAGGGATGATCTGAAGAATGCAATGTCGCAACGTCTAATACTAGTAAACTACAAGAACCGGCGGATGAGCCTGAGCGTCTAGTTGTAAACAACGACCACTATGATCATGATACTAGGGTGGAGAGAGACTACAACAACACAAGAAGTTCTAAAGAACAAAGTAGGTCCTATCAACCAGGAGCCACGCGGGAGAGGGACCGCGAACGTGGCAGAGAGGAGCGCCGTGACGAGCGCGCCTATCGGGATGAGCGTGAACATCGCGACAACCTTCCCCGTGAAAGAGGAGAAGACCATACAACTAGACGAGATCAGCATAGACAAGATAGAGAACGTGGTCAGAGAGACGATCGGGGAAAGAACAACTCTTCTTCTAATTCCAACAAGTATCAGGATCATGAGGAACCACATCAAGATGATCGTCCTAACCGACGCAAAGATTATGATGATCGAGAAGAAGATGATGTTGAAGACGACCGTCATGGAGGCGATGTTGAGGAACCCCATCACGACAAGCATAGAGATGATGAGAGCTCCTCTTCCGACAGCGAAGAAGCTCGTGAACGCGAACGCATAGAAAGAGAGAAGCAAGAGAAAAAGGAAAGAAAGTTATGACCACAGGGTTGTTGGTGTAATAGTATGTAAGTAGTCGCATAATTAGGTCTAGAACTAGATGAAAGCGAGTTCGTCTCGTTAATGGTAGAATAGAACTCGGCCTAGTTCTTTATTTCTCCGATTTTTTGAAGTAGTGGTGTAGTAGTCTTCCATACCCCTGGAGTGGGTGCATTCCTTCATTCATTCACTCAGGAATTTTTGTCTTTTTGGTTTTGTCCTACTGTAAGACCTTAGCCTTACTGAAAAGCAATTACTTCACGCGGAAATAAAAGTATCTCATTCTAATCCCCCGCCTGAAGAAAGAGCAAGAGCAGGAGCAAGAATTGATGATGAAGATGATGGGATTTGGCGGGTTTGGGTCTTCGAAAGGGCAGGACCATTCCGAATCCGCTCAAGAGGGAACGAAAAAAGCTACAACTCGCGAGTATCGTCAGTACATGAACCGGCGTGGCGGTATCGATAAGCGTCCAGAAGACTTCTACGGAACCAGTATTGGTGGAAGGGCATAATCTTCGCACTGCTACAACTTGAAAGGAGGAAAATCTTCCCTGTAGTCTTCCAGATGGCGATCATGACAGTCTCTTCTACAACTTCTGTAGAAAGGCATAAAAACGACGAGATACCAGTATAGTTGTAGAATCAATCTTCAGTACCTTGATAAAGACGAGACACCTGCTAACGAAGAAGATTCAAGATTTCAAGATCAAGATTCAAGAGACGTCTAAGAAGATTCAAGATCATATGACAGATTATAGCAATTGATGCGTCAATTACACCAACACCCAGAAACTAGACCTCAACAGGACCCAAGCTAATTAGGATGGCACTTTCAAACCCCCATACTATGAGTCATTCGAGTTTTCCCCTTCGAAACGAACTTCATACACAGGATGAGGCCTCCTTGGTCTCTTGAAGCAAGCGCACTTCTTGATGCTATCCATGATGTTCGATTCATTTTCTATTACTCTTGATTTTCTTGACGCGCACCAGTCTTTCTTCCGCTCCTGACGTGGAAAAAGTTGAATCTCTCAGATATGAAAAAATGCCAAGATCTACGCGGATGATCATGATCTAGTAATTGAAATTTCAATCCATTCTGTCTGTCAGTCAAGAATAGAGATCCAATAATCAATTTCCAACAAAGACAAGAAAATGCGATCAACACGTCCAGCTGTAAATTCAACTGACTGCGCATGTGAGTTCAACCGCTTTTTCGACTGATTGCGTAGCTGTGCTGTTGATGCACAAATGCGACTGTGGCGTCTAGGTCTATCTGATTTCTCTCTGACAATAACATTTTCACAGAACAGTGTCCTGTACAGGTTGTACTGAAACGAGAGCGACAGAAGTAGAAGAAGAATTTTTGCAAAAATGACCAAATGACCACAATTTTTCCGTTTGTTTCCGAATCGATCTACTTCTTTCGAATTGACTCAATCTCATAGGAGATTTTTAGAACATTTGGCTCGACGAGGTTCTCATTATCGAGAATCACAATCCGAATGCTAGAGTTGCTTTCTCTCGTCTCCAGACGCGAAAAGGTGGGTGCCACAGGAAGAAGAGCACTTCTTCTGCATGACGAATGTTCAGCCGCAGAGCAACATAGTTGTAGTACAAGTAGGAGGATCAAATCTTCTCCGAAGATAAGCAGAGAGTCCTACTACAATCCAACAGTCAGCTGAAGAAGGCCTCGTGGAAAGAGCAGATCTTCCTTCCTGGCATTTTTTTACTTGAGGAACAATCATCTTCGTCTTCTAGAACTTGGTTCCTCGACGACTACGCGCTTACCTCAGGATGGCTCCGAAAAAGAAGAACGCTGCCAAGAAAGGCAACGACGACAGTGGCCCCAAGGTGGATCCCTCAGAGGTGAAGGAGATCACGGCTGCTAACATCGTCGTAGGCCTCATTCAGAGCGTGGAACAGGTGCCGAACGGCACGCTTTTGAAGTGCTTGGTGGAAGTACCGGACAGGGAAGATGAAGTCTTTATCATCACCAATGCCAAGGTGGAGGAAGGCATGAAGGTCATTACGGCGATCGCACCAGTGCCATTGCCCAATGGAGTTCAGGTAATTTAATGTGTTTAGTCGTGAAAAATATTAGATTTTTGTTAGTTGTAAAATAATTGTTATTGTGTTTGTATTTTGAAATTGAAATTGAGTGAGAAGGAAATGAAGTGTATAAGCTAAGGTTGTCCAAGATGGCGAACACATTTTCAGTTCTTGTTTGTTCTTCCTTGTTATTCCCATTGCACACGACCTGTAAGTACGAGTTTTTCATTTTATTGCACACCTCTAAGTACGATTTTTTCATTTTATTGCCACACACGTCACACTCAGGTCGAAGTCCAAACCATCGGAGGTTTCGACTCGGAGGGTATGTTCTGCGGACCAAAGGAACTTCTCTGGCCTCACACAGTGTTCCGCACAGACATGCCGATCATTCTCCCCCAAGCCGAGATCGGTGAGGTCCCGACCTACGAAGAGTGCCTGCAACTCAAAAACAAACCCAAGGAGGACAACAAGAAGAATAAGAAGGGTGGCAACAAGATGAAAGGAGGTGCTAAAGGTGGTGGCGACGACGATGACGACGATTTCGAGGCTGCATTGAGAGCTTTTGGCGTCGTAGATGAAAGCAAAGGAGCGAAGAAAAAGAATGCTGCTGCACCTGCTGCGGCAGGAGCTCCTAATGGTGCGACAGCGACATCTTCACCGAAGAACAATGGAGCTTCTAGTGCTAGTGCAGCTGCCCCAGCTTCCTCATCAGCTGCTGGTGACGACGACGATGGCGACGACGACGGTCCCACTGAAGGCTTGACCGCTAAACAGTTGGCCAATCGTAAGAAAAAAGAGGCCAAGAAGAAGAAGGAGGCTGAGAAAAAAGCTGCAGACGAAGCTGCAGCTGCCGCAAAGGCGGCTGATCAAGGGGCTGACGGAGACGACTCGCCCAACAAGCAATCCAAGGGTAAGAAAAAGCAGGGTGCTATCGGTAAACTGCTCGCCGCGCAATTGCAGGAACAGAAGAAGCTAGAGGAGGAACGACAGAAAAAGATTGCTGAACTCCAGAAAGCCGAAGAAGAGGAGGAAGCTAAACTCCAAGAAGAAGAGGAGAGGAAAGCAGAACGCGAACGCAAGAAGAAAGAGGAGAAGGCAAAGAAAATAGAGGAGCAGAAGAGATTAGGAACCTACATGACAGCAGCACAGAAGCGACAAGCGGCAGAGGCGGCTAAAGCAAGAGAAGCACTAGGCATCGACGTTCCGGAGGACCATCACCCGAAAGGACCGGAGCTGATCGAAGTCACTTTGACGGACGAGCTGAAGGCGTTCTATAATTATGAAAATGGGCATTAACTTCAGTATCAGTTCTTTGAGGTTGAGGCGTTTTATAATCATGAACATTAACTTCAGTATCAGTTCTTTGAGGTTGAGGCGTTTTATAATCATGAAAATGGACTATAATTACTATCTTTCCTTTTTCTTTTCCTAGTTAGCTTGGCTCCACCCATATTATGAAAATGGACATTAACTTCAGTATCAATCAGTTCTTTGAGGTTGAGGCTAAGACTAAGACTAAGACTAAGTATTAGTTCATCTTCATCGCAAGACACCGGGCGATGGATCAAAATATTCCGGTCTACAATCTTCTAATGTCCAAAGAAGCTGAGTTTCAAGAAGAAGGAATGGGTTGTCGACGCCCCTTGCCCAGTTACCGGTGCCGACGTCAAGAAGGGTGATGCTCTCTTCAAGATTCAGTCAGACGAAAACGCCAAGGTCACCGACAAGAAGTTTGGCCTCGGCCAATACCCTACTGACGGCTCTTGTGTCCTGGTTTTTAAGCGCGTGCAGAAAGTGAATGCCGTAATAGATACCACCTCTAAGCACAAGAAGGGCGTGAGTTCTAGTCCACCGCCACAGCAACAGCAAGACGATATGCAAGTTGAGGATGTCGAGGACGAGGAAACAGCAGCTCCAGATAGCGTTAAGAGGACCCGCAGACGCAGTTGTAGCGGATCTGTCAAGAGCGGGGGACGCAGTCCAGGCAGAGATGGTACTGTGGATGAACCTGCTGACGAGTCGAGTGAAGACGACTGGGATGCAGACTTGGATAGCGAGGACGAGGAGGAGAAAAAGAGAAAAGCGGAGGAAGAGGAAAAAGCGAAGAGGGAGGCTGAAGAAGCTGCTGCTAAGGCTGCTAAGAAAGCTGCTTCTAGTGGTGCAGCAGCAGCATCAAAGTCCAGCGCTGATGACAGTGACCAAGACTCTGATGCCTCCTCTGGCAGTGACTCAGACTCAGATTCTTCCTCAGAGGAGGAGGATCTAGGACTCCGTTCTCCAATCGTTTGTATTATGGGCCACGTCGATACGGGTAAAACCAAGTTGCTGGACAAGATCCGTCGTACTAACGTTCAAGATGGCGAGGCAGGAGGAATCACTCAGCAGATTGGTGCTACCTTCTTCCCAGAGCAATCCCTGAACGAACAACTCGTCAAGGTTGACAAAGACCAGGAACTCGAACTTCCAGGGTTGTTAATCATCGACACGCCAGGGCACGAATCGTTTAACAACTTGAGAAAACGTGGTAGCTCTCTGGCTGATCTGGCCATTCTAGTGGTGGACATCATGCACGGCTTGGAACCGCAGACACTGGAGTCTCTAGAAATGCTGAAGCAGAGACGTTGTAACTTTGTGATTGCGCTGAACAAAGTGGATAGGTTGTTCGAGTGGGACAGCAAGGAGTACGTGGCATTCAAGAGCTCCTTCGAGAAACAACCGGAGAACACGAAAAGCGAATTCAGGGATAGGTACTTGCTTACGTTTCATTTTTGCAAGTTCACGTATATTGAATATCTTTGATGGCAATTGCTTCTTTAAACCTAATCCACAAGTTGTGCTTATCTCCTCCTCGTCGTATCCAGAATCTATCAAACTCCCTTCCATCATCTTCACCCACGAATACAGGTTCCAACACGTCCAGACCCAATTGGCGGAGAAGGGATTGAACACGTATTTGTACTGGGAAAATCCGAATATCAAGCAGAACGTTTCGGTCATCCCGACGTCAGCGATCACGGGAGAAGGTATGCACATTCACTCATACTTTTTGGTTTCTTCATGATGCTCTACAACTTCCTACAATTTCCATCCTCCCTTCTCTGACCGTTCTTGTTGTGGATTTTGAGCCTACTTAAAAGTACTTTTTATCTTCACAAGAATCAAGTGAACAACACCAGGTGTCCCCGATCTGCTGTACATGATCATTAAGATGAGTCAAGACGCTATGCGCCGCAAACTCGAGATTAAACGCGAACTCGAATGCACCATTCTCGAAGTGAAGACCCTAGAGGGTCTCGGCACCACCATCGACGTCGTCCTGGTCAACGGGGAACTGAACAAGGGTGACACCATCGTCGTCCCCGGTCTCAATGGCCCCATCGTGACCCAAGTCCGCGCCTTATTGACTCCCCAGCCCTTGCGGGAGATGCGGGTGAAGGGGGAGTACATCAACCACAAGAAAATCGATACGAGCATGGGCATCAAGATTTGTGCCACGGGGTTGGAGTCGGCGTTGGCGGGTGGGAGTTTGAGGGTATGCAACGATCCAGAGGAGCTAGACGATGTGCGTGAGCAGCTAGAAGACGAGTTCGACGAAGCGGTGAATGCGTTCGAGAAGAGCGATGTTGGGGTACATGATTTTGTCATAACAACTTTGTGACTTTCTTGTTCTTCGTCTACAGAAGTTATACTAGAGTAGTTTATGGGCACGGTGGGCAACGCTGGGCCGCCGCTGGGCGGCCACGCTTGGCACGGTGGGCAGAACAAGTTATACTATGGTTTGATTAATAGCGAGAATATTTCTTCGTGAAGAACATAATTACTTCATGGTACTAACCTTTTTGTTTTTCCCCACTCACAAAAACATCTGAATTTCAACTGCACAACTTCAAGAATGCAATGTTCAACATACCAAAAATTAAAATCATGAATTTGAATCATCAGGTGTACGTCCAAGCTTCTACTCTTGGTTCTCTCGAAGCCCTTCTCGCTTTCCTGAAGTCTGTGGACATCCCAGTTTTCCAAGCCAACATTGGTGTCGTCCATAAAAAAGACGTGAAAAAAGCGGCCATCATGCGGGACAAGGGCAAACCCGAATATGCCGTGATCCTCGCCTTCGACGTCAAGGTCGACGAAGACGCGCGCAAAGAAGCCGCTCGCTCCACCACTGGCGTGACCATCTTCACAGCGGACATTATTTACCACTTGTTCGACCAGTTCACCAAGTACATCGATGGCGTGAAGGAAATGAAGAAGAAGGAGGTCTCTGACGAAGCCGTCTTCCCGTGTGTGCTGAAGATCGTGCCGCAATACGTTTTCAACAAGAAAAACCCGATTGTGGTGGGTGTCGACGTCGTCGAAGGCTTAGTCAAAGTGGGAACCCCACTGTGCGTGCCGGACCAAGGAAATTTGGAGATTGGCAGAATAGTCGGCGTTGAACGCGACAACAAATCAGTGGACTCGGCGAAGAAAGGTAAGGCGATAATTTAGTTGGAGTTACTAGTTATAAAAACATCATGATGGTTATGTTGTTTATCTGTGGATTAGCGTTTCAACATCAATCATGGATGAAGAGGTTGAAATTCTAAAGCGCTGACTCCAACCTACGTGACATCAACTATTACTTGAATTTTTCCAGTATACTCAACCTCCCTCAATCCTCACAAACTCCAGGTGAGTCCGTCTGTGTCAAGATTCAACCGAACCAATTGCAAAGCCACATTGTTCTCGGACGGCACTTCTCCGTCACGCAAGCGCTATACTCAAAGATCACCAGGCAGAGTATTGACACTCTGAAGGCCCACTATAAAGACGAAATGTCTCAAGACAACTGGAAGTTGGTGGTCACATTGAAGAAAGTGTTTGGTATCCAGTAAGGTCAAAGATCGAATCTGAATGCGGATTAAGCATCGTTGGCGGCCTAGGCTTTCAAAATATGAGCTAAGATTCTGATAAAACATGCTACAACTTTCACACATAAGTATCTACTTTCATCACATGCGACATAACATTTCACAACTGACACATAAAAGATTTCTGCTTGAACTTTGGTTGTTGTCGATGCTAAAGACATAGCCAAGTTGGAACAACATCTTTGAGTTGTAACAAGGAGCAAAAAGGATTTCGTCCGCGAAGGCGAAACGATTATACAGCAAAACCCGCCTTTGTTCAACATAGAATGGCCTATGCTGTTGCGTGTCCTTGATATTCGTTTACTACGCCTCGCAGCGTGGCGATCCGAAAGATGTGCCAAGACGAATTACGAATCATCAATGATGATATCATAATCAAGAATGAGATTTTTCTATCATAGAAGTAGAAAATTGAACTTTGTATTGTTTTCACCGACATGAAACCCTCCACCCGCAACCAACGATCAAATTTAAGAAATTTCGCACCCGCCATCGTGTATGCCATCTTGAATCAAATGTGTTGTCCAACCAACCGCTCGTAATGCGAAAATATGAAAAAAACGCCAACATCAATCTTTGCTTAAACTGGTCGAAAGAACACACTTGAAAAAGACTCTCTTCACCTGCCTTGTGCATTTCGTTTGGTTGGTAGTGTGATGTTGTTCTTCCGTTAAGTGGATGTTCTCCTACTTCATATCGGTCACCGGTACTAAAGAATCTTGTCAGTCTTCACACACACTCACTACCAGGGTCTGCATTGCAGACGCAACATTTTTGGAAGATGGCTAAACAATACGCAATTCTCAGTGAAGGTGCAGTCCTCGCAGTGAAACATGTAAATGAAACTTTTCACTCATCTCTAGCTTCTAGGTAGAGCCTCAACACTAATTCATTCCTTTTTGACACGTTGTTGATAGACAAGGAACAAGATGAGTTCCACTGCTGGTCGCATGTTACCGCCTGCCCTGAGGTCAAAGGGCAAGGGCAAGGGAAAGGTCAAACCTGCGCAGCAAGGTGAGCGCTTACTACCTCGTGAAGATGAGGACGGCGATCGAGGCAATGGCGCGCCACGTGACGGTGGCAAGAACGGCCATGGCAAGAAAGACAACGGCAAGGATGGAGGAGGTCCCTCTAAGGGTAAAGGTAGCGGTAAAAAAGACGGAGGAAAGAAGGGTGCAGGCAAAGGTAATAAAGATGGTGGAAAAGGACGTAGGCCAAAGGCTGTAGACAGTGACGACGATGACGGGGATGGATTGTCAGCGCGGGCTTTTAATCCGTTTCACACAGCGAAGAAAGACGAGAAGACGACGCTCAATTTCGGCGATAACTACGACTACGAGAACTTGCGACAGGAGAGGTTTAATGCACGCCGCGCTGGTGGACAGAACATCACCAGGGATACGGTATTGCTTCAGTCGGACTTTTTTATTGGCTTTTTTATTCGTCTTCAAGATAGAAGGACGAAAGGGCAGTAGGCTAATCATGAGCAGTGGGGAGTGGTTTACCAACACATATTGGGTCGTCACTACATACTTCATGAACAACAATGGGTTAGTAATTTTATAGCCTGGCATTAGACTTCTAGGTAATGTCCAGGGGAGGGTTCATCTTGGTTTGCTCCTGAGCATGGTAGGTGTAGAAGCTCTAGATGGAGAAGTACTACCTGCACGTGAGACTTTGTAGTTCGAACAATTTTGATAATAGAGTCTAAAATCTTTATCTCTTTATGGCACATATCGATATCTTTAGGTCGGCGAAGACGAGGGCACCAAAGAAGCCAACCCCACTGTCGAGGTTGAGCATGCTCACGGGTACAAGCTAGAGGGTTTCAACATGGATCGAGAGCTAGAAGAGGGTCGGATCGATGACCGTGAAGGAGCCTTCGTCTTTGACGTGAAGGATGAGCTGCGCGCCGTGACGGATCGATGGCTAGACGAGGTGGATAAAGGCAGCAAGGAAGCCCAGATGTCCAACAAGGATCTGAGCCTAATGCGTGAACGGGAGCAGGCACTAGTGGATGAGATGAAAGGTATATTTGTTGTATCTATTTACGCTTGTGATTTTTTTGATATTGATGGACGCAGCGCTCTCTGCTGTGCCTGATTTTGTGAGTGAGAGGGTTATGACGATAATCGACGGAAGGCCCTACGACCGTTGTTTGATAACTAGAAAATGGCTCAACGTCTCTCAACCCTAAAAAGGAATACCAACAAATACAAATTACATCACTTTTCAACAAATCTACAAATAATGATAACAGTGACGTACGATCCCTCTCGCTTGAAGAAGGAGCTATCCGGTCTGCTTCTTCATGGTGAAACGCCTTCCGCCGCAATGAGCAGACTTAACACAACATCTTCCAGTACCCCTGGTGCTTCATCAAGAAGTGCCGCAGGGGCATCTGCCAACAATGCGGCAAAGAGCAACTTCTCTGTTGGCGGCTCCTCCTCTTCTTCTTCGAAGTTTTTGCTTCCCCATGAACGGAAAAAGCGGAAATTGGAGAAGCAGGCAGCGGAAAAGCGCGCTGCTGAAGAGCAGCAGAAAAGCGCGACTACTGGCGGAAAGAAAAGGAAAGTCTTTGACCCTGTTTGGGGCGTGTGGGTGGAAGAAAAAGACAAAACTTCTGCCACTGGTGAACAAGAGGACAAAACTTCTGCACCCGCACCAGACGGCCTCAGCCTTAAGAACGAGGTTCTAGCTGGTCCGCGTCGCGCCCTCGTGGTTTCAGAGGCAACGAAACTGGAGGCCAGAAATAAAGCCGAAGAAGCCGGCCGAATCGGAGAGCTGTGTAATTTGTTGCTTGAACTTGGAGCTTTCGACATTTACGAGACGCCCAAAGAGAAGATCTACACTGAAGAAAATCGTGTGGCAGACGTGAAAAAAGAAGAGAAAAAGACTGCGGAAATGTCTGACATGATGAAAGATCTATTAGATGATGACGACGACGAAGATGACGAAGATGAAGGAGCCCCAGGAGCTCCAGGAGGTGGAGCTGGTGTTGGTGCACCTAGTGCAACGACAACATCATCAGGAGGAGCGGGAGTAGGCGCTGCAGGTGTTAATGGTGCAAGAACAAGTGCTCCAACTTCTGGGCCCACGACTGGTACGTCTTCGTCCAGCACAGGTGCCAGCTGCAATGGAGCAACAACTACAACATCTTCTACTTCCGCAAAAGTTCCAGCCTCCAAGAAGTTGACAGAAAAAGATGGTCCATTCTGGCAGTATCAGATGGGGACGGATATCCATGGTCCATTCACCAGTGGCCTTATGCTCACGTGGAAACCGCTTTTAAGTGGCAAAGGACTCCAAGTTCGAAGTTGTGACCTGAAGAACATCGCAATGGATCCCAACTGGAAAAAGTATGAAGAGATAGATTTTGGGCTTTATGTCTAAACGGTGTTGTGCTACTTTTGCGTGGCTCATCATATAATTGACCTCTAACTCATTTTTACCAAGAAACCATAACGATCCCGACCAAGATCCAACCGTATGGGGATCGCCAGCACTGTGCCTATCAAGCGATCGCTGTGAGGTTGCATATTCCGTGAAAAGGGACGTCGATCTTACAAGTGTTCTGGCATCGATCTTACAAGGATCTTGGATCTCGCAATTTGCCGTTGTCAGCTAAATCTTGTTTGAGATGACATGATTGTTGTCGGTCGCTTGGTACTACTTCATCGTGAAAAGAAATGCCTAATCGGTCCTTCTACTCGGTGCTATATTTATTTCCGTCTCCACATCTACTGCCTCGGTATGTCGTATCTCTCGATTGTCCCTCAAAGTCAAACTCAATACCCTATGGTGTCTCCTTCCTTTCATCCCTATTTTCATTGATTAATGAGTACCTTTTGTCAAGATATTAAATGTACTTAAAACACGACGAAAATCAAAGTTCTGAGTCAAATAAATTTTTGCACATGACGCAACTAGTATCAACTTGACCACCTTTACCTTCCTTATTCGCTTTGCGTCCAATGAGAAGAAAATCAAAATTCAAGAAAATCAAAAATAATCATAGAAGATTGATCCTGTACCAGGAACAACATTTATGTAGGTAGAATTCATTGTCACTCATCTTCACCAAGAGAAAAACTCAACTCCAAAGAAAGATGTCATCCCTCTCTCCTCAGCGGAGCAGCGCTGAAAGCTCCATGAATCGTACCAGAAGGTCTATGTACGTCCAATCGCCGGAGAATATGGCCTGTGTGGTGTCGAGACAATCCGGTCTGCGAGCAAATGTTGGGACATTTTTATGAGACAGCAAGCAACAAGTGTGTCTGAACCTGAAGTACTGGATGCAATCAAGAACAGGACGTACTGTGATTCGAAAAACTGAAATAACGACCGCGTTACTGACTGAAATAAGGGGCATTATAGCTTAACAGCAAGGCTACTCTTCCTTCTCGTCAGCCTCTCGGTTATTCTCGTCTGTTACTCGCTTACTTCAGTTTATCGATCGAGTTACAGTCTTAGAAGATGTAGATGAGTCTTTACTTATCCAGCAACAATCGTGTATGAAAAGTAGGTCCCTCCGTTTTCCAGTTTTCTTGTCTAACCTTCGGTGGTCAATCGCGCTTCGGCAAACGCCTCATGGGAGGAACAGGCAACGATTCGCCATGGGGCAACAATTTTTTCAAGGCTAGTCCCTTCTGGAGAGAAGAACCTGGAAAAAAGGCAGTCATGGGGCAAGGCCAAAGACCTAGCTATGTACTATGATTTCTTGTTTGTTTGATGTGAAGATTGTGTCCTCTCTACCACTGCCAGGCACTTGATGTCTACCTCCTGATTCTAGTGGTCTAATATCACCAAAAATCCAGGTACGAGGAAAGCCAAATCTTGGTCCAGGCACCTATACGCCGCTTACATCAACAGCAAAGCCAGCGAGCAGTTTAGACGGAAAGAAGTATTTTTCATGTCTCTAGGTGCTGTAGCCAGCAGGTGACAAGAAGAAACCGCATCGCAATTATGGACAAACAACTATGATGTGTGATCCTGCGAATGACAATACCACAACCCATCAACAAAATTTCTTCATCCCCACGCCAGGTATTGCAAGATGACAATAAAGAACAAGACAAAGGTCACAGTAGGTGCAGTAAATCCACACGAAGAAGCAAGAAAACCGGGACCAGGCACTTATACCATAGGAAGCCACATAAACGGACACTACGTCACTAGAAACGGCAAAATAAATTGGAGCGGACCGCCTGCGTACTATTTGATACTTATAAATACCATAGACTTAGTGCTTGATTCTCGTCCCACCGACAGTTTCGGAATACTGATCAGGGCGGAAATCCATTCCGATCTTAGTGCTTGATACAACCTAGTAGATGGCGACCATTTGGAATTGGATGCGAGAAGAGAGACGCTAGTGTTGGTGCTAACGTGTTCAACGTGCTCATCAAGTTCAGGATCATGCGGCTTCTAGAGCAACTTTTTATACATACATTTTTCATCAATCAATCTCTGCAAGAATTACGATTACGATTGTTGCAGTTTTGTTCAACATTGCTGTTGGTTTTACGTCACACCCTCAACATGATTTCCACCTTGTTCTCCCGGACGAGGACACCATCTGACGACCATAGTAGACCACACACCAAATGACGCACATTTGACAGTCCAAATGACATCAATTTAACAGTCCCAAGATGGGCCTCGCGTTGAAGGAAGTCTCCACCGACGATGGGGATTGCATGTACAACGTGTCGCAGGATCTAGGTGCTGGAAAACTGATGTACTTCAAGGACGCCAAAAAGAGTTCCACCTTCGGGTTTGCTGCGGGAAAGCCAGAAGCCGTAACTCAGAGTCCTGATGGAGACCTTTACTACAGTCATGTGAAGATGGTGGCTGACTACACAAAGGTGGGACGGGCAGCAGGATTGGGATTCGGAAATAGACCGATGTTGGCGTATAATATTTAGAATTCCTTGTATATCGATCTTCTGAAGGTTAGTCGCAATCGGAAAATGATCATGATGATGATTCCATTTTATGCTTATATCCCAAAAATGAAAACTTACCTCTACTACATCTTTTTTAACCGTCTTCCATCCACGACCTCTCCTCCACACCTTCAACAACTCAGTGACGAGCAGACGACCGCTGGTCCTGGTAGTTATTTCCCAGTTGCTTCGACTGCCAAGACGACATCGCCTCTCGATGGCTTTTCTATGAGGAACTTGTCGCCAATCACGCAATTTGGCAAAACCTCCAGTCTCAAGATGCGGTCGATGACATCAGTGTCGCCGCAACACTGATACTAGAGGAAGACTTCTTCAGTATAGATGAAAGGCGCATGAAGATGGATTATGTACTAAGATTTAGGTTCGGTTCAACAAGGTAAAATTGTAAAATAAACATGTATCAAAGACAACATACAACAAGGAAAATATCAACAATTTATCAGACGCTTGTCATACGTAGAAAGAATAGGAAAAATTAGCCAATAAAACTTAGACATTCAATCATCTGACATCAATACATTGTTCATTATATAAGAAATCTGGTATCGAGTAAGCCATGGAGCTGAACAGGGGATATTTAGCATGTCTAACAATAACTTGTATACTACATCATCAGGGATGCTTGATAATAAGTTGGCTAAGAATGGTGCACTCCTACTAGAAGTGGTGCAATCGATGCGCAGAGTCGTGCAACAGCGTGTTAAGCATGTAAAGCATTGTAGAGGTAGTCTGGACTGACCGGACACGACGATAAGCTGTTGCCAAAATCTTCTGCTGCTGGTCTAGAACTGTAAAAAGCCTGGCCCAGAGGATTGCTGGCTGTCCAATTTGGGTACAATGCTGCCACCTCTGTGATGAAATTTTGGTAACTGCCGTCACTGCCGGAGGGGGATAGATTTTTCGCCTGGCAGACTCCCGGAAACTTTCACCGCTCTTGCACGACTCTGCGCATCGATCGCAGCACTTCTAGTTGGCATATTGTGTAACTAACTAGACAAAATGCAAAGAATGGTGAAACTTTTCGTATCTATAAACTTTGGCCTCGGACCGCTTCAGGGACTGATTCATCTGACCAGTGATTGAGGATAGTCATTTGAGATGCACACATGACATAAAGAAATGAATGTTCTTGTGAAGGAGCAACTAAGAAAAAGTAATCGAGTATAAGCAAATAACTGAATGACGAATCTGAACATAGAAAGTCTTGATTGTTTTGTTTGATTTGATAGCTCTAGTAATAAAATTCCAATAACAATTTCCGAAAAACACTTGTATAAATCGAGAAAGCGCACAGAGATAAGCACGCAGATTGTAAAAAAGGATAGATATTCGTACGAAACTTGGAGCTTGAAAAAAATGTAACATGAACAAGAGATGAAATGAAACCTGGTTTGGCGGCAGGAGGAGTCGTTTTTAGTGTGGTGATAGTCACGCGCGTACGACATGGTGGCTGTCTGAAAAGTAGTCAGTCGAGGTGGCTTTTGGTTTCTTTCTGAGTTTGACAACGTCAAGTCAGTTGTGACGTCATGATCTCATCATCATTTTCCATTCATCTACATGTTTATTTAAACCATGTATAAGAAAAGGTTTCATGGTTGGCTAGAAAAATGTGAAAAAAAGATGCTTGTGATACAGAAGATTGTCCGGACTCCACCTTACAAAGACACAGCATGAATTACAAAGACACAATAGCATAATAATAATTATGTGACATAATTAAATAAATGTAATGGGTTCTCGTGACAGCGAGTTTCTCTCGAGTTTGGATTCTGAACGCTCAAGCTCAAGTCCTACTACCACCCGCGAGTCAGGGCCGACGTCTCCGGTTGTTTCACCACTAGTTTCAACATCTCGCGAATCGCCGCCAGCCTCTCCAGGAGGAGGAATAACAGAGTCTGAGGCAGGAGCCGTTTCCCCGCTAGTTTCACCATTAGCTTCTCCGGTTGAAAGCGGTGCACCAGGAAGTTTTCATCTGTATCCACCTTCTCCTTCAACCTCAACATCACGTGGAGGAGGTGACTTTTCATCGTTGCAGAAGAATCCGAAATTCGTGCTGTCTGAATATCCTAGCGTTGCTGGAGGTGGATTAGGAGAGCGAAACACGTCGGGGACGGCAAGCAATAGAAGTCCTCTTAGTCGCTGGAACAACGAGAGCAGGGAACAAAGGGATGTTGTTAATTGGAGGACAACTTCCAGATCGCTCAGTAAAGACCTACTGCCAGGACAGTACCAGTTACATCAATTCGTGGCACAACATGGTCAAGAACCGGACCCTGCCCCTGCGACATCTTCCACCTCAAACCTACTTCTTTCAAATATTAATGAAGTCCAGTCGAGGACAAGAACGTCTGCGAGATTCTCATCAGCATCGGGGTTCTCGTCGGAGGAAGGCGACGAGGCAACTGAGTCTGAGTATGTGTCTTCAGCGTTGTTTCCGGGATTCGATCCGGCCGCAACGGAGGAAGATGAACCAGTTTCTTGGAGATCCGCAGCTCCAGACGAGAACAAGCACATCGATATCACGGGTCGACTCCGTGAAAAAGCGTTTCAAAGAGGTACGCCTACATCAAGTTTGTATGGAGGAGGCGGCACCATCAATAATATGTTGCAGTCGAATTCTGCCTTGGGAGGAGGAGGACAGCCACAGGAAAGTGGTGGTGGTTTAGGACCGACGCGGCTAGCAGTAACAACTAGTAGCGCTTCTCTTTCTGCGTCACAATCTGCAAGTTCCTCTTCTAGTCGTGGTATGTCGAAATCGGCAGACGCGGCGTCATCTTGTTCTCATGACCTCGACGATGCCTCGCAGCAAGAACCTACTTTGGAGGCAGTGCAACGAGCTCGAATGAGAAAACGGCTTTTTTCCACACGACCACCCCTAGAGCCAGTAGACACAACAACACCTGCAGGAGAAGGGATTCGTGCGGATCCCCTGTCGGCGACGCCTGGATTTGTAGGCGGGTCCACAGTAGTGGCTTCTTCCAGCAGCTCGAGCGGGTCTTCCGCTTCTTCTTTTCGTGGTCAAGCAACCTCTACCTCCTCTATAGCACCAGCTACGATCACTGATCAACAAGGAAGGCTGTGGGCAGAGCAGCATCGGTCGGGAGAGCATAAAGCTAGGCAATTCATGGCTAACGAATTCGTCCGTACACGGTCTAGCCTGAGACCCCTGACGATGCCACGGAGGTCTTTTAGCCAGGTTGTGGTCGACAATCTGAACAAAGCGCCGAGCTTGGTAAAGTAAGCCTTTTCTTAGTTTGAGCATGTATCACATTTTTGGACCATGTACTATGGCAACATCAGTTTTTGGAGCATCCATGGCATGAATCGCTCGTGGTCGCATTTGTGCAGCACACCATTATAACATTATCCCAATGACACCATCGCACCAGGCCCTCGCCCCAACGCTCACAACGCCATGGCAGAACGAAGTTTTAGCCGGGGTTTCTTCTGGCGTTGTTCAAGTGGTAATATGGAATCCATACGATCGCGCGCTTTATCTCTTAAGGCACAGAAAAACCCAACCCTTTACACAACCCATTCTTCTCATTCCCCTTTTACACAAGGGGAATCCATACTGGGTTGCTGGCGTAAGGTTGGGCTTTTCTCTTCGCTAAATCTCTCGTCTGTCCACCAACGGCCCTTCTTCACACGCGAAAACTGGATCCGCAGTGTCAGTGATTTCAATTATGTGATGAGAAGCATGAAGTAGATAGCGCAGTATATTCTTGATGTGGTATAGTTTTACTACAGTGCGTTGGGAAGTTCAACAAGGATGATCGACATTAGTTCGAAGTTGATTCGTGTTCTGCACTGTCTGCATTGAATTGCCATTCTACCCAAGTTGAATTTTAGGTTGTGTGGCTTCTTGATAGTCTTACTGTTACCTCGTATGGTGCAGCCGCTGTGTAGCCTTGTCCACATGCACTGTATCCGAAACCTAACCTGGTGCTTCGTATCTCTAATTCCCTCGCGGTCTCTTACCAAACCTGATGCAACGAGTTATTACCTACGGCATGTACTTTCCTCTGGAGCAAGCCTGGGTCCGGATTTTGCTTGGATGTCTAGACAAGGGGCTAGAGGATGCGAGTGCTTCGTTATGGTGTGTTTTCGATGAGGGGAGCCTTTAAATGAAGCTCGTACGAGCACACGAGCACACGAATACAGCACACACATTCTACCCCATTTTGTTCACTTCTAATCAAAACAATCGGAGGCTGGTCGAAGATACTTCTCGTGGCACCACTGGCTGGACAGCTGACAGGCGCTTGCTCGGGCCTAGTGACGAACTACTTGTCACTCATAAAATACAAGCAATATCAACGCGAGGTACAGAGGAGTTTGTTGAGGTATGAGGTAATCGTATTGTAGTTTTAGCAATCTAGCCGGTTACAGTGTAAGGTCAGAGCAGTCAAAAGTAGCCGCGCCTCTACCGTTTGAAGCCCAAACTCAGGAAATTACAAGCCCAGCTGCAGGGGGTGAGGCTGTGCATTTTTTGCAAAAATATAGTCCGAATACGCTCACAGGATGCACGCGAAATGAGTCATTTTTAGGAAATTTCAACCTCATTTTGAGGGATGGGCGCTCGCAAAATTTCTAAAATTTACTTCTTCTAACCTCCCGACCTGCAACGCATCATGCACACGCAAGGAACCTTATCAAGGGGGTTATTCGCGACCGTTTGTCGAGATAGCGTGTTTTTAAGGCTTCTCCTGCTAATCCATCTCGAAAAAGCATCTTACTAGGACTGTTCTATAAGAGAAGAACGGTTCTTGTTCTTCTTTCAAGGTAAAAAAATCCACTGTAGTCGAGCTCGAGATGGAAGATTAGGTTGAGCTCTTCTAAGATTTGGCGGCGTTTTCACCTCACTCCGCGTCCTCTGGCAAAATGAAGAGTATCAATTGGGCGTGAATTTCGTTGCAGCGTCTCTGGCCACTATTTGTAGTGGGCCTCTGAATTACGCACGGAACCTGCAGTATGCTGGTCAGCAGGGCGATCGAAGGTTAAGGCCGCAGGATTTAATTCATTGTTTTTTTCGAGGGAGGTCATGATTGTCTTCTATTTTTTTCTTGAGAACTAAATTAATAAGTATCTGAAGAAATGTTGATTGTTATATATTGTTTTCAGCTCCTCTAAGAAGGACCATTCGGAGTGTGATGCAAGAGCTCGGGCAAGACGCGAGAGGGGGAGCAGCGGGTTTACGAGCTTTGACGCTGAAACTAAGGATAGGTTGGGGGTCAGTCCGGGTTGGGCTGGGTATGGCCAGTGGCAACTATTTCTACCGCTATTTTGAAGAAGTTTTTAATGGGTATCTGAGTTGGTGACATTCTTACCACATACATAAAAATATGCTGGCAATTATGGCCAAAGGGGTTATTCATGATCAATATCGAAATCAGTCTACATGATCTTTGGTCGGCTTGCCTCAAAAATATCAATATCTATTTTCCGCGGCTATACAAAGTTTTTATCGTTTGCGTTATACTGCTTTACCTACGTAGTGACTAACAATCTAGATCTACCTCGTAGTTGCAAAGAGTTGTACAGCAACACGAAAAGTGGTGTCCGTTGTTTCAGGAGAATTTGCATAAAGACTGTCGTGAACGCATTGCTGGGAGATAATCAACATTTTGATGTTGATCACTGGTCATATTGATGTAGATGTTTGTACTCCCAGTCCCACTGGGGACGAGTATCTAAAAAAGGTCATGAAAAAGATGAAAATTTTCACTTACTTCGGCGCAGTATGATTGCCGTATGCAGTGTCTTTGAGATTTTGATTGATGTGTTCTTCGCCACGCTGAGGGAGTTGTTCTTGTAGAAAACGAGACGAGAGACGAGTGCGCTGTCGCTGAGTCCATAGGAATGCTTTTTTTTGGTGTGCGTGTGTGTCCCTGCTCTTTGTAAGACGTACTTCATCATCTGATTTCCATTTCATACTGACAGGAAGGGTCTTTTTAGGAGAAAGAAGGTAACCTACAAAAGCTCTTTTTGCTAGGTGGGACAAACAAAGAACGAACTGTGTCAAAGTGAAATATTTTTTTTGAATAAGAGCATAGCTTCAAACTTTCCAACGAACCTTAATCAAGAGGATTCTATCTAAAAAGTTTGAAAGTAGTCATCTTCTTGCATACTGGTCATCTAGTATTATCATTTAACTTTATAAGTTTGAGTGGAAGTGTATGAGTAACTCTTAGATGAAGCGTTGAATTCATTGAGCAGCCAGAGTTTCCTAGAACGGTTTTTTCCAAGTACCCATCTAGTTCTACTTGTAGTACAGAATAAGTCAAAAAATGGCGCCTTCTATCGTCCGAAGGTTTTCGTTGCCTGCTGCGGCAGTGCTAATGATAAGCACGACCTCCACGTACGCCCATGAGGATGAGCTTTACAAGGGGTCGCACAAGCCAGGCTCTCCTGCAGTTCTCGACGACTTCAAGGACTTTGATCGCTATTCCACAGCTCCGTTTAATGAAGCTAAAATCGATTCGCATGCAAAGCGTGCTCTGCAGAGTTTCAAGCCTCATGCGGTGACTGACAAAACGGCCTGCAAAAACTGCACCATGATTAAGGCTATTTAGATAATTAATGTTTGTTCTTTGGCGCATCCATCTGAAAAGTATGCTTGAGAATTCTCGTGCTATGTATTTGTATAGTTGTATACTCTTCAGGGATGCAGTTGACAGATGAATTACGGAGAGCTCTAACGTGGGTGCTGCTATGCATGTCATGAAGTACGTGTGGACGAAGGTGACTGAGGAATGCAAAAAGACCGACGTTGTAGTTGGCGAGCAGGAGGATGGTATTGATTGATCCTATCAAATTTGAATCTAAGACAACTACTCAGTAGAACGAAGTGCTGGAGATATTTATCCCATTAATAGGTTCTCTTCCCGCCCTTATTTCGTCGATACCGTTTCTAGGTCGTACGTTGTATTTTCCTTGTATCTTCCCTTCATTCAAACCACAAAAATTGCAGCGTTCTTCAAGCCTCGTTCGTTCATGAAGAAGACCTTGACCGACATGGATGTGGAGCATCCTGGTAAGGAGAAATGGTGTGCTTTTGTCGAAGTGCATCCGAAATTCGCGTACGGAGTCCTGTTGGACAAAGTTCAGCCTCTTTCGCTCGGTTACATGTACTGCTTGGGTGCTAAGGCGTGCGATGCAGAGAAGGATTCTCTGGAAACTACTATGAGTATGATCACTGCTGCAGGAGATGATCAATTATACGGCGTTTCTCAGACAGGAACAAAGGATTTCCCCATCGCCTACACTGCTCCTGCCGAGTTGGAGGCGTACCTGGGAAACGTGATGGAAAGCATGCAGGAAAAATTTTTCTCTGCGGATGGCGAAGACGCGACTGAAATGTGGAAGATGAAGAAAATGAAAATGCACCATAAGAAAGGCCATTTTTTCGATCCAGTAGCAATGTTTTTCCATCGTATCTCTGTTTTTATGGGAGTCGAGGAACCTCCGATGCCGCCCATGCCGCTTTTGGAGGAGGAACGAGAAGGCGTTGTTGATGCGGAGGATGAAGGTAATTATCTCTTGATTTCTTTTCGGACGATAAAGGAGGTTCACTTGTCTTCTTTTCCACCGACAAGATTTAGTGTGCTCAACATCATGTTAAGAGTGAGTTACTGTTTTTAGATCCACCAATAAGAAGGATTTCCAACTTCTGTCCATCTCAGATATCGACGAGGACTCGAAAGGAAAAGGAAAGGGAGGTAAAGGCAAGGGCGGCAAAGGCAAAGGTGGCAAGGGTAAGGGCGGCAAAGGCAAAGGTGGTAAAGGAAAAGGCAAGGGTCCGATCATCGATCCTTACGCCATGTGCGATGATGATGAGGCAGCCCCTGAGAGTAAGCCGTTCGATATGGTCCCGAAGTTCCGCGATGATTTTCATCTTGAGCATAAGCATCCCCATCTGTGCAAATGCTGCTATCGCAAACTGACGAAAAAAGTGATGCAATTTGTTATGGGTCATTTTTTTGCTACAGTAACTAGTTCTTGTTCCTCCTGTCCTTCTATATAATTTCATTTTGTAGAAGTACCTTAATGTTCATCTTCTTGTTTCCCAGGAGCTTAAGTCCATATAAGTTCAATTGCTAAACAAGTATCTATGTTCTATCTGGACGATGCTTCCTAATCCTAGATCAGCCAGTCCCTCCGACCACTTGTTCTAATCTCTCCGTGAAAATGGTGAAGAAATTGTGCGCATCCGATGCAGCCAAGGAGTGTCCGTACGTGAAAGGCTTCTGCGCCTTCGGAGAAAAGCATCCCGCTGTGGCGTTTGGCATCATCCTGTCCAAGGTGGAACCCCAGAAGTACGCCTTGTTGCCTTGTATGGTCTGGGGAGGAAAGGGTCATGTTAAAGTTAAGGCAACAACTAGTACGAAGATGAGTGCATGATGCCCCGAAATATCATGATCCTTGGCTTCCTTTCTCAAAGGGAGAAAAAGGAGGCCAAGGATCACCCGAAGGATGCAACTAAATGCTAGCTCTACTAATCATGGAGGAAAAGGTCGTCATCATGGACTTCACCATGGAGAGGAGTTCTCCTGGGCTGGAAAGGGTAACGGATTCCACGGATGGGGGCATTCTTTCCATGCTGGTGCAGTAGAACACCCTTTCCATGGAGATGGAGATGTTGAACATGCTGCTCCTAGTGTCGAAGGTCATCAAGCTGCTGTCGCAGGAAAGCGCGATGAAGCAGGAGGAGTAGATGGACAGAAAGAACACGAAGGAGGTCATCATCACGGTCCTCATCATCACGGTCATCATCATCACGGTCATCATCACTACGGTCATCATCATCATGGCTTTCATCATCACGGTCATGATTCTGATGATTCTGATGGAGGAAAAGGCGGTGATGCGGCTTCTGAGGATCCTGAATCGAAGGGTACAGTCGCTGAGTCCTCGGTGGCTGTAGGGACTGGACCGAAAGTTGAGATGTGGATCTAAGTTGAACAGGAGATTGTTCTGGGAGTGGGAAGAACGATAGAAAAGATAATTACCGTTGACTTTCAGAAGGTTGGACAAGGTTATACAGTAGTAGATAAGTACCTGCCTGACTTTTCTTTTCTCGGTTTTTGTTTTTTCTAGTTAGGTATGCTCCACCAGCGTTATACAAGGTTATACAAGGTTATAGTGATACAACAAGGTCATACGGACTATGACTCATGACCTGCCTTCTGACTTGTAGTTTTGTCCTGCCTATAGGCTTGTAGTACTATATGGGACATGATGATGATGATGATGACAGATTATAGACGTGGAAAAAAATGCTCTTCGAGAATGTTTATGTTCATCTAAAAAAAGTAGATAGAATCCTGGCTGCTAGAAGAACCTAGTTGTATGTAGTTTTCTGATGTGAAAAGAGTTAATGAAAATTCGGAGAATTATCAATATCTTGATTATTCTCGACGTCGTGCTCGTGATGCATAAAGATGTAGAATTTAACGGTTAAATTGCAAGAACTTATTTATCGTAATGTTTGAAGAAGTATAAGGCACCTTGGTCTTCCTCGATGCAGCTCATTACTTTTTTCCGAATGAGACAGAGTGATAGTGATAGTACTAACCAATATTTGGAGGGACCATGAGGCTCCCTCTGTTTCAGATTTCAGAAGACGGTGAATTTTTGTGCAGTAATAAGTCTGATTAAGTACAATGTTGTAAGTTGTTATAGTGTTGGAACACCCGAACACGTCCAAGCGCAATATGAGGCTCTTGAGAGTAAATGGAATGATTATCGTTGCAATGTAACAGAAAGACGATCAGAACGGACGTGCCGAATGATCACTGACTGTTTAAGGCCCTGAAATGGTATCAAAATGGGTTCAATGTCATTGGGATATCATGAAGGGTCATAGTGCAGTTAAAGATCTGGGAGATCTTGCTGCTAATTCATGTTGGAATTCATTGAGTTCAAACGATGATCATAGGAGGAACTAACAAGAGTTCAAGACAAGGAACGGCATTGATCATGATCAAGGTGACGAGTGAGAGCAGTCATTTGACATTGAAATCAGGTTCGTTCGTTGGATCTTGAGCCAGTAATGACCATTGACCAACACCCCTCCTCAATCGCTAGGTGAGGAAATGACGAAAGTCACAAACGGTCTGGTGTTACCTGCTCTGACCCAGAACCATCACGATTCTCTATATCCACTGACGTCACCACTTGACCAACGACCTAACACCCTAAGAAGATAGAATAGGTAAGCACCGCCACGGAAGCAGAACTTGAACCAGACTCATCATCTTCCGTTTCCGAGTCACTATCATCTTCATCATGGTTACGGCTAATGACTGGATTCTCTATGTGATGTAATAATAATCTGCGTTGAGTAGATGAGCATGAAAGTTTCGTTAGTCCATCAGCTTTCATGAGGTGAGTAGGACAGAAAACTACTTTCTCAGCTGCGTCTCTAACTCGTAAATAACGTAACGCATAGTGTCTACTCTTAGGCTTCGTGTCTTCACTCTTTGCTGTCGAGATTGCAGACTGGTTGTCTATCCACAATATGGCATCATCGAGGGATGGCGATATACCAAACCGCGTTTCCACTAATTGAGTGGGTAAGGGATTGAAGAAATCTGTAAAATCATGCAGCTCGCTCATGACAATAGTGTCCGACGCGGCTATATACTCTGACTCTGCAGTTGAATATGCACGCACGGTTTGTGTATTGCGTTTCCAACAGATTGGAAAGCCCCGATAGTACATAATCGAACCACTGGTCGAGCGCATGCTCTTTATGCAGTTTGCGAATCCTGCATCTGAGAACCAGTTAGTATACGGTAGCTCTCTTCCTTCTGGTAGGAGCTTCTTGTAAATTCCGTTGAATTCTTCCTCACTTTCTGGAGAATAATAGAGTCCTTGGTCTTTTGTCGTAGCTAGATACTTTAATACTTTTCTACAGGCTTTTGCAATTCTTTCTGTAACGGGCTTACTGACATACCGAGCCAATGTCGCCACAGGGACGCAAATATCTGGCCTTGCGGTTGTCGATATCCAAAGCAGTGCGCCAACAATCTCACGCAATGGAAACCCGGCTGCTAGCTTAAGCCCCTCCTCAAGCAAAGCAGACTCGTCGAAATTTGGAGACCACACCGGCTTACCTAATGTTATTTTATACTTCTGTATAGTCTTCTCTATGTACACATTCATCAGGATTTTCACTGAACGTGCTTCCCGACAATAGTGCACAATCGCACCAAGAAAGTCGAACTCTAGCCATTCGAAACCCGTAAGAGAATCGACTCGCTTTGCCATCTCAATAGGTCGGCCAGGGGCGCGACTAAAGATCCGGTCGAGCTCAGACCGTAACTCGTGATAGTCAGGTCCAGTAGCTAAGTTATCATCAACATAGACTGACATCTTCATATACTTTCCTGGGTGCGTTTTGCTCTTTTTCCGCCACAATCCTGGAGCAGAAGGACACGGCTCCCATCCGAGTTCGGACAATAGCACGCAATACTTCTTGAACCAGGCTCGTGGAGCGTCCTTGAGCCCATAGAGAGCTTTCTTAAGCTTGACGATATCCGCTCCATGCTTCTCCGCCCACACTGGTGGAAGACGGCAGAAGACGTCACGATCGAGTTCAGCATTAAGGAACGCAGAATCAAGGTCGAATGGGATGACGAAGTCAGAGTCCGTCGCTGCTGAAACGAGTAAAAGTCTATTCGCAGCATGTGACACTACAGGGGCGTAGGTGTCGATATTCCCCGAACGATCAAGATTCCCGAGCACACAAGCACGAGCTTTGAAAGTTCCATCACGTTTTACCGTGAGAACGATTGCTATAGGCATTACCTGAGAAGAGGTTCGCAGCTCCTCGTCAGTAGCTGGCGCCCAAGTCTCAAAGGCAAGTAGTCTAGCTTCCTCCTTGGTGATAGCTGCACGCCATTTCTCGGCGTCAGGGCTTTTCAAGGCTTGGGAAACTGACAGCATGACATGTGCTTCGAGAAAGGTCTCCCCTTCTTCCAGCTCATGCCCGCCTGCTAGCATGGCAAATTTATGCATGTCTTTTCTTAATGCTTCTAGCTCGGCTTTTGTTCTTCTTTTGCGTTGTCCTGGATTCTTATCCTTGCTCCCTTTAGGTCTTCCTCGGCCTTTCTTCCCCTCCTCAACTTTGCCTGGTTGAGATGGTGGAATGGGTAAGGTCCTCGGATCCCTTGCTTCAGGATTAGAGTCAGGCGACACACGCTCCGATGAGATATTCCCCTCCTCAACGCGTTGCGCGTCAGAGTTGGAATCATCACCGGTCTTTGGATCTTCCTCTTTGTCCAAAGATTCACAGAAAAACTCACCAATGTCATTGTTATCTAGTATCATTTCCATGCCGGTTGGATCGCCTGAGCTGTACTCCGTGCCAGAGAAGCGCGGCTGACAGGCCATACGTTGCAGCGCATGTCTGTGCAGGACGGGACCCAGCGACGGCGTGCCAGACTGCAGGTTTTCCAGCGGGTCATAATCAACATAAATGCCCTTCGACGTAGGCAATAGCCAATCAATGTTCTTGACTAATATCGACTCTCGAAATTTTACGTCTAGTGTGGAATACTCACTCCACTTGAAGCCAGCTTTCGTTCTCCCATCGTTGTGATATGTACCTACTAGCCAACCAGACGAAACTGGACACAGACCGAGAAACACACCACGCCGATAAGGTGACGCAAGCTTTGCTTCTTTCTTGTTGGTGGTGTCTACGACCTGTTCACGAAAGTACACCAAGCAACCAAATCTTCTTAACATACCTAGACCACTTTTCGAGGACTTCTTTCCTATCCTCTTTTCTAGTATCTCGACAGGACTCATTCCATCACGTTCTGGCATTTTTGCATAACGATGCGGTAAGCGATTCCAACAATCTCCGGCATACTGTAAGCAGTAACACCAAAGACGTCGGTCGACTTTGACCAACATGGTACGTACAGCACCGAAAATGGTCCGCATGAAACGTTCGCAAGTTCCGTTCATTTCTGGGTTGTAAGGAACTCCAGGAATTTCCGAAACCAGTAGCGATTGCATGACTTTGGTCATATGGTCACTACTTAGGACGGGTTCGTTATCTCTACGGATGAACCACACCACCTTGTCGTCGAGTGACAATGAGTAGTCCTGGCGAATGCCTTTTATTACTTCTTCAATCACCTCTACGCAGTCCGACTTGAGGCAAAGAGGACGAACGAAACACATTTTAATCGAATCACAAATAATGACTAAAGCACATCTTTTGCTTCTTATAGATACTGGTCTAATACCAACTGCGAAATCAATTGCAAGTGTTTTCAATGGAGAAGGTATATGTCCAGGGGGTCTCACTTTTGCATGAGAGCGTCTTTGACCTTTGGTTCGATCACATTCTGGACAAGATACACTAAGGCCATCAACGTGAAAGTGACCAAGTCTACGATGTATGTCTAATCTTGAAGCTTGTGAATGAAGTCTAGCTTCTTCTATACTAGTGCATACTATATCCTCCTCAGTTTCATTTTCTTCTTTGCTAAACATGTCACAGCCTAGAATAGGTAACTGCATCTGGGGGCAATTTGTTATGGGTAGAGAGCGGCCGGAGCGAGTATTGTACAACGTTCCGCCACTTTCTGTGAAATTCATTTGCCAACCCTTTTCATGACAGTTTCCTTCACCTAACCACGGTATAATGCGATCTATGGCTTTTGGTAAGTGTTCAAAGTGTACGCCATATTTTAATCCTAGTTTGTTTTCTTTTAGTCTACCTAGGTTCCCACTTCGCTTTCCAGCAGTGCCACTAATATGACAAAGCCGGTGGCTAATTTTCTTGAAATCGGAACGATGGCTAGACAAATACTTATTTGCACAACTGTCAACAAGTGAAACTGTTTTGCTTTGATTTGCACTAAGATAGCAACCTGAGTGATTGTCAATCATATAGCTTTCATCCCTAAGCAGTTCACTTCTATATTCTTTATTCTCAAAGTTTTCTTCCAAGTTCAGCGAACATTTTCCATCCTCATTTTGGAAATCTTCTTCCAATTCTTCTTCATCTTGGGACTGTCCATCTCGTCTCCCATATCCATTCCATTCCGGATTGGTTTCGACTCAGCGTTGTGGTTGTTGTCCACCCCATTGCTGCTGTGGGTTACCGTTGTCGAATCCTTTTCCTCCACTTTGTTGCGGTGGATAGTTGTTCTGGTGCCACGGAGGGATAGTGTTACCTTGCGGCCAACAGTTGTATGAATTGTTGAAGAAGTTGCTGCCCATGGCTTTGTTAGGTTGGTAGCTTTGACTCATCGGGTTTAGCCAGCATTTGTGCGCCTTATGTCCATATTTGTGACAATAGTTGCACTGGATGCCCTCATTAGGATTTGAGTTCTTAGCACCTTTACCTTTGCCATTTCCTTTGTTCTTCTTACTACTAGAACTACTACTACTACTCTTTCCACTTCCTTTTGTTGCGTAGACCTCGTTCTTGATTTCTTTGCGAATCTTCTTGCGAAGTCGTTTGATCGTTGTTTTCTTGAGAGCGGCAAACGCGTTACCATCGTCATCACTCTCATCTTGACGTTTACGCTTCTTGGTTTTGTTATTGTTCTGGTTTTCATCATCGGAATCTTCGACAGCTGGAAAAGCTTTGCCGAAAGATGGATTCTCGATCTTGTACTCACCAGAGTCAATCAAACTTTGAAGCCGTTTCGTGAGTCTGTCACCGATTTGGACGAACGTTAGATGTTCATCTTCTTGCATCCTCTCGATTGTCTGTCGAAATGCTTTGGAAAACATTTTTGGCAGAATGTCGAGGATTGCTCCGTTTTGTTGATCAGCAACAGCCACACCAACTTCCGGCGGGTATACGGTCGGAGATTGGTTCATGACATCTCTAACCTTCGCCAAGAATGTTGGAACGTCTGGAGGAGAATCACTGTTCGTGAAATGCATCCCTTCCAACGCTTTAGCAGAGATTCGCTGCTCTGTGCGGTCATTTTGACTGAAACCAGCGTCACGGAGGTTTGTTACCACTTCACCAGCGTTCATTACAGTGGTATCCTGATCCTTCATATGTGCTGCGGCTGCACCTTTGAGCGACTTGATGATCACGTTCTTCAAATCTCGCCAATTCTGCTGGAGCTTGCGGTCGTTGTTGTTGGGTTGGTTCGGAATCCCTGCCGCATTGCCGTTCAGCACGTTGTTGAAGTATTGGACTAGGTCCAGGCGGTCCGCTTCTTGCGTTACCGCTCGAAGCCAGTCACGCCAGTCAGATTTCTGTCCCAGTTTGGGTGAAATCTCTCCAAGACTCATATCGGGCATTTTGTGGCGCAAATAATGCGACTTTGTTTTCTCTACTTCTACAAAGTATTGACTAGCAATTTCTTTAATAAGGTAAGGCTCAAGGGCTTGAAACAGTGTTGGAACACCCGAACACGTCCAAGCGCAATATGAGGCTCTTGAGAGTAAATGGAATGATTATCGTTGCAATGTAACAGAAAGACGATCAGAACGGACGTGCCGAATGATCACTGACTGTTTAAGGCCCTGAAATGGTATCAAAATGGGTTCAATGTCATTGGGATATCATGAAGGGTCATAGTGCAGTTAAAGATCTGGGAGATCTTGCTGCTAATTCATGTTGGAATTCATTGAGTTCAAACGATGATCATAGGAGGAACTAACAAGAGTTCAAGACAAGGAACGGCATTGATCATGATCAAGGTGACGAGTGAGAGCAGTCATTTGACATTGAAATCAGGTTCATTCGTTGGATCTTGAGCCAGTAATGACCATTGACCAACATATAGTGTTTCGTCGAAAGCAAGGTGCGAAGTGATGCCAAGTGTTGCATGTTGTGTCTGACCAAAATTGAAGATTTTTAGGTATTTTGCTGAAGTCAAAAATGAACCACCTGAAGTCAAGTCGTGTTGAAAAACAACACCAAGTACCAAAAGGTTATGATAGTTCGTGTTTTTTGCATGTAGAACAAGTTGACAAAATATATGACATTAGATTGAGAAGTAAGAAATTTGAAAATAAGTCAAAGTCAACTGAAGAATTCGTGTATCATTATTGCCTCTCCGAAGTGGGACCGAAGTGGGACTCTACACTTCCACTCTCGTGACGTCGCTGCACCTTGCATCCTGACTCGATCGAGATCCCTGAACTTAGAACGTGGAACTTGAGACAAAAATACCAAAGCAACGGCACTAGACAAAAATACCATAATTTTCATCCGCAAAGTAAGGATTGAAGAAGAAGTGTCTGTACGAGTGACGAGAGTGCATTTTTGTATTCCTGTAAGTCATCTCTCTTGAGTGTGTTCTATGTTCATGACCCAGGGAAGTTCTTCTTCAATCACGGCTCCTATAAGGTTTCCGTAGAGATGCTATATCGTTACCTCAAGTAGAGCATTGTGATATTGAAGAAGAAGTGTTTTTTTATCAGATGTGCGTCAACGTCTATGATTCTTGACTAGCATATTGGATCCAAAAAGGCTAATCAATGTACAGATCGATGGACAAGGATCATATTAAACGGCCTCTGAAATAAGATCAACGATCCCCCGAGCCCAAGTCAGCAGTGGAAGGCACGGCTAGAAGCTCAAGAGATCACAGAAGAAGAAAACACGATAAAAAGATCACAGAAGAAGAAAGCACGATCAAAAGATGACAGGAAAATCAGGATTACAGCAAGATCTGTGAAAGATCCGAGACTGATCATGTTGTAGCGACCAATGATTAAGTAAATGTAGTTCGAATGAAGTAGCAGTAGGTCAATGTGTTTTTTTTCTCTCATTGAGCAGTGTTTGATCTGGCTTTTTTCGCTTGTTGCACAGTAAAAATAGTAGTTGTTTCTAGTACCTTGAACATCAAGATTTCTGACTCCCTATTTGTCGTATAATTAACAAAAAAATAGATATAGGACTTCAACAGTAGCCTCTCACGTCTGCCTACGCTTGGATGCCTACGCTTGGATTCATCCTAACCTAGCCTTAGCTCAACTACCTCCTAATTATTTTTTCTAGTGCTACTCCGAACGTGGTCGGCGGCCTTCTTTTTTCCCCTCGTGCGTTATTCTAAGAATGTATTCTTAATGATGAAGATGAACCATTGTTCCTTTACGATGATCACCTAACCTAACCTAACTTATTTTCACATTGTCTGTGTCCTCCTCTTGGTTGCCTTTGCTTTTGTGTAGGATGACGAAGTGGAAGTGGATATTTGTAATTTTGAACCTCCAAAATTATGTAGTGTTGGGAGTAGTAGGTGGGGGTTCCCCAGAACAGGTAGGGGGATCATTAGTTGTAGGAGGAGGTTCCATACAACAGGAAACGGGCGGCAAAGACCTGCGTCGTATTAGTGACTCGACCACGTCGACTAAGCCTCGTGAAGACCTACCTCGCAATTTCTTCACAGGTGAAGGCGTACCAGAAAAAAAAGAAGAACTAGTTGGACCACCTCCTGACAGTATCGAAGAAAGTAGCGAAGAAGAACCACAAGCACAACCATGTGACGTGGTAGAATCAAAAAGTAGTACTAGTTCTTGTACAGGAAGTGGAAGTTCTAAGATTCCGAAACAATTCGAAGCAATTTTAGAGCAGCTTGCAGAAGAAATGGAGAAGACAGCAGGTGAACCCGTGAGCATTCAAGTGACCATAGCTGACAGGAATGTTCTCGATATAGTTAACTCTTTTAGTGGAGTAAGCTCAAGCGCGGCCTTTGTAGCAAGCTCAAGGTCAAGCGCGGCGGCCCTAAAGGCACGACTTGCGACGACGGAGACGAAGACTCCCTCCATGTCTCAAGATGGACAAGGAGAAGGTTCTCAAGATAGACAACGAGAAGGTCCTCGTCAAGTTTTTCAAGAACAAGGCAAAGGTCCTCAAGGTCCTCAAGGTCTCCATCAACTTGAACTACAAGAAGGTTTTCAAGAACTACAAGGTTCACCTTCGAACCCGTGCCAATGTGAATGTCATTTTTCTCCAACGGGACTTCCTTGCACAAGGGCGCCGTTAATTTCCGAAGGACTTGGACATGGTTCTAAAAGTGGTACAACATCTGGGAGCAGGACCACGGGCGGATCTGGCGGTGGAGGTGGTGCGTCCAGCAGTCGAGGTGGAAGTGGCGGCGGATCTGGCGGTGGAGGTGGTGCGTCCAGCAGTCGAGGTGGAAGTGGCGGCGGATCTGGCGGTGGAGGTGGTGCGTCCAGCAGTCGAGGTGAAAGTGGCGGTGGAGGTGGTGCGTCCAGCAGTCGAGGTGGAGGTGGCGGTGGAGGTGGTGCGTCCAGCAGTCGAGGTGGAGGTGGTGGAAGCAGTGGATCTTCTTCTGGGTCTGGTGCAGGGGTTGTCCCTTTTAGCGGTACTTCTGGTGCACCTTTCCTCTCCTCTTCTAGGCAAGAGGCTAGTGGGGCGGCGCTTCCTTTATCATCCTCTTCGGCTAGTACGGCTGATAATACAACTTCATCTACTTCAATCTATAGCAGAAGAGCTGGCGCTGGGATATCGGACGAGCCTTGGATATCACCACCTGGGTCTTCTAGCGGTGGTGGAGGAGGGGGTGGAGGTGGACATACTCCTCCGCAACCAAGGACATCAGTACCACCTTCAAGGAGCCCGGTTACTATTGCAACAGCGATGTTGGTTATCGCTGCATGCGGGTTGTTATCGGCCGTTGTGTTTCTGGCAGTGAAACTGCATATAATCTGCAAAGAGGGGAAGAAAGTCGACACAGCCTGCGCAAAAATTGAGAATCTGGATCTTCAATCACGTCATGGGGACCTTCAGGATGCTGATGATCATCTTCCTATAATTCGAAGTAGCGGGGGTCACCACGACCACCGTTTTAGTGGTCGTGGTGATCGTGTGGCAGCTGGCCCTCACGTACAAGTTGCGAATGCGAATTATAATCCAACATCTTCTAGATCCAAGCCATCTAGTAGATCCAATGATGGGCGCACCACTCGACATCAGCAAAGAGTAGAGCATTTGAAAATGCTAGAGGTTGTTTTGGATGGCAGTACGCGCGTCGCACCTGCAGTTCCTCGTCTTGTGCAAGGTTCTAGTCCTCGTCCTCCGCTTGTGCAAGAAGGTTCTAGAAGTAGTGCTCCAGTACCTCAAAATCAGCCGCCACGACCTCAGCTGCGACGACCTCTTTTAGACGAGCACCTTGCACTGCCTTCGCCTTCACCTTCGTTCGCATTAGATGAAGAGGACGATCATGCGGCAGACGATCATGATGTTCTTCCTCTTGTTGAGAATAATGAAGGAGCAGGTCTAGAAGAGCAGGTACGGCTTCTGCTCGCAGGAGAAGCGTCTCGCGAACGCGAAGTAGTACCAGAACAAGATCGTGAGGATGGGGATCGTCCTCTAGAAGGACCTCGAGAAGATGTAGTAGAAGAATTATTGTTAACTACCCAATTGGCACGGCTAAGGACGATCCCGGAGGAAGAGTGCTCACAGTTGTGCTCGCAGCTGTCTTCCTCAGGGCCATCTTCGCTCCCTCACCACTTCCCAACGGCTCCACCAGCTGAGGGCGACACTATGAATAGTTATAGGGGAGGTGGTTCTTCTTCTTCACAACTAATATCCTCCTCTAATATGGGTACTATGATGGGTTTGTCCTCCATTCTTTCCACAACCTCTGCTAGTGCTATTCCATCAAACGACATCCGAAACTTGCGGCCGAGTAGAATGTTCGTCCAACATCAATCTTCTAGAGGACGCCAACAACAATTTAGAAGAGGAGCACAAAGAGGACGAAGGGCTGGCCTCTTCGACCAGTCCATTTTACAAGCGGAACAAGCGCTGCATGGCTACGATCCGGGAGCTACAATCCATGGAAACATGAACAATGCAAAAATGCCACCTGCTTCGGCTCCTGTTGCAGCTGTCATCTCGTATGATCATCCACCAGCAGCTCCTTTGGCTCCTTCGGCTCCTGGCGGTCAAGCTCCTGATAATCTCGACGAGGCCGCTCGTCCTTTCTCTCCTTCGGCTCCTGGCGGTCAAGCTAATCTCGAGGACAGTGAACAACAAATGCTATAGTTTGACTTGGATAGTCAAAAAGATCTTTCTCCATGTATATGAACAAGGTACAAGAAAAATAAATTTAAATAACAAGCTGATGAAGTTGTATACTGAAAAAGACGAGACTTGTGGAGTAGTATTGTTTTGTTGTAGAAAGTCACTGCATACAACAGGATATACTTCTACAGCGGAACAAGGGCGCTCAAGTGAGCAAGTAGTAGGAAATTGCAGAAGAGAAAGCGTTCTTTTTCTAGACAAAATAGACCAGCAGTCAAATTTCCTGTCTCTTCGTAGACAAAGTAGAGGAGTCGAGTAAAAGTTATATTTCTGCTACAACAGTTTTCAAACATTCACTCCTTTGGATAGTTCCATGCAGGTTTTCAGCCCACGACCTTTCTTTTATTGCCTCTAAACTAAGTTACACCACCACCAAGAAAGTTACCACACCTTTATATTTGATTGCCCAAGTAAGTTAGTACACCACCACCAAGTAAGTCACTACACCTTTATATTTGATTGCCCAAGTAGTAGTAAGTTAGTACACTACCGCCAAGTAAGTTACTAAACCTTTATATTTGATTGCCTCCCAAGTCTTCTCTTCTTGTTGCTGCTCTCCTCCATCCCAATCAAGAAATCGGTTTTATAATTACACTCTCTCAAAGAAATGACCTCTACGGACGTACAAAAATACTTTCATTTTTTCAAAGAAGGATCGTTTCTTGAATTCTAAGGCCAATGAGATTGATTGCCTCCCAAATGGGTACACCAAGGACAAGGTGACGCCAAACCCCTCTAATGGTTGCCCTGCACCACCGCTTCTACACAAATTACTGATCTCCTATGAAGACCTCCAGGAGCATGACCTTGATTTTCAAGCAATGATGTATCCTCGAGACGACTTATGAAGTAGAACCATGCTTCTGCAGAGCATGACTCTCTTCTTTTTTTTCATCCGATGGATACAGTACTTCTAAAAACTGAGTTTTTAGAAGCATTGCGTTCGGTGGATTCGTGTGGAGTTGCCAATTTGTGATGAAGATAAGTATTCAAATTGGTCTGTTTATCAATTTGAATTTGATTTAATCGAATCAATTATGAGGATCACTATAATAGAAGCAAGGTTCTTGTTCTTCTTTATTTGAACACTCACTCCATGGTTTGACTTTTGTTTATAATTGATGACAAATTTAGAAGATGAAAATCAACAAAATGAAAGTCGACGACAGTTCCGGAATACTGATCTGGGCATAGTGCCATTACCATTACAAAGTCGCTCAAGCTACCAAGAAAAGTCCAGATCGAGGATCATGCCCTACAAGAAGATCGAAGAATGATCCGGAGGATCACACTAGAAGAAGATCACGTTGGTGCACACTATCACTAGAATCTACTAAGAAGGGTGATCACGAAATGATTACAACAGGAACACATACATGACAGAAGAAGGGAGGCTACTACTTGTTCCCATGATCTCTACATTTATCTCTATAATTCCATCTTTTTACATCGATCATCCTACTAAAATTACATCAGGACTGGGCGGGAAGGTCTTTCTTTTTACTTATTTTTTTTCGGAGTATTTCCATTTTTGACTTCATGCTGTCGGAAGTTCTAGACTGTAGAATACGCATTCTATCTTAGAAGTTTTTGTACGACTAAACACAATTGGTTTCTATAGTTCTAGTACTTCTCGTTTTTGACGAGGTCATTGATGTCAACATTCATATGGCCAATTTTTGCTAGTCCTAATATATATTTATACCTCTTTCATTTATTTTTCTATCTTTCCTAGGTAGGTTTGCTCCACCACACATATTAGCTCCATTATTCTGACCGTTTTGCTTTTGATTGTGTCTTACAACAAGCACAGATCCGTACTCCACTCCTTGAGTTTGATGAGGTATATGTTGACTTGTTTTTAGACAAGATTATAGAACAGGCTACTATTAAACATGAACAATATCTTTATCTACAACTAACCCTAACTAGCTTACTACTTGCTTTTGACCTAGTCGAACTACTTCTTGAGAAGTCCTCCGCTTGGTGTTGACGAGAATGAAAACTCGTTGTTGTTGTTGTTGTTAAAAACCAAGATGAAGGCTTTGAACAGAGACGACGAGGGCCCGAAGTTGGCTTCTAGTACTACAAGAACAGTACTAGGGCTCGAAGTTCAAGTTCCTTCGGGTTCGACCATGAAGAAGTCGCCGACCCTTGCGAATTCGTGGCCGTCCTCTTCAATGCTCGTCTGGCCGTCTTCAACAAGCAAAATGAAGCTTCCCTCTCTGTTTTTATCGCGTCTTATCTTTCACTTTTTCCTGATCCTGGTCTTGGGCTCAAGAACGTCTACAACTTCTTCTGCTTTTAGTGGCCTAATCGAAGTTGCTCTGATCCAAGTTGCTCTGGTCACTGGCGTGAATATCCCTCAACATGAAGTTCCGATCGGGAAGATAGATACTGCTGCAAGTAGTAGATTTGCTGAACACGAGGAACATCTATTTTCGGGATCGACAGGAGTAGGAGCAACATTCCTGAGCAAAGGTCATTCCCTACGAGCGACATCTACGACCGATCCTGGTGAAGCAGCCTGGCAGCAAAGCCTATCAGAGGAGGATCCTGAGGCAGAGGATCCACCGCCACTAGTACTTGCCAAGGAAAGCGCAGGAACAAAGCTGTCGTGTGGAGGCACTCCCAAGATGAAGGATAAGAGGAAGTTTGATCCTTTGGCGGCGATGAGAAGTCGGGCCGCAGCCGCTGCCGCAAAAGCATTCCCGTCAGGTCAGCAACAGCAATCTGGCGAACTTCGCGAAGGCGCAGGTTCTTATCTTCCAGATGTCGTAGACGACTCTCTGGCAAAACATCTTGCAGGGGGAGGTGAAGGATCTCTAGATGCTAGTGCAGTGGGAGGTGAAGGGCCTCTAGATGCTAGTTCTTACAAACAAGGAGAAGGAGCTCTACTTGTTCAAGCCGATTCTATATCCGGTTGCGGTGCTGGTGCACAATATCAACATCATCTAGAAGAGGTCGCGGACGACCAAGAACATACTGGAGGAACAATAGAGGCACGACCAGGAGGACGACCGCTATTTGCTGAGCCTCATGTCAGTGCTCTGGCTCCTGCGAACAAAGATCTTCCCGGTAGGGATAACGAACCGGATGAAGTTGAAGACCACTCATCAGGAGGCGCGGAAGACGAAGAGCCACAGCAAGATGAAGCAAAAGCGTCAGAAGGTGTACCGGAACGAGATGTGTTTTCAGAAGATCGAGATGTGTTTTCAGGGGAGGCGGTGAAATACAAAAAGCAGTTTTCAAAGGCACCAGCATTTTTACCCAAAACAAAAGCAACTCTAGTAGAAAGAGACGAGCCACGACGACCACGAGCAGAGAAGAGCAGTACAACACACGAAAAAGCAAAAGTAGAGATGCCAGACGAGGTTTCCGAAGATATGTGGGATGCACAAGTGAAGGCTTTTTTAGCGAAAGTTGTACCACGCACGCCTCAGGGCCGTTTGTGTCTCGAATTAGCTGCAGACTTCGCGGATGTAGTACAGGAAGTGGGCAAAATGAATGCGATTGCTCGAGACCGCGTTAATAAACCCGCCTATACAAGCCTCCATGCGCTCTCGACATCGCATACCCTGATCGAAGCAGCAGTGATACAGACACGGAAGAAAATCTACAAGGCTTTTGGCATGGCTCCAATTCGAACAGAAGATCAAGTAGAACTCTCAAAACTGGTACAGCGACGGCGTGTAGAAGGGCCTCGTGATCATGAAGAAGCTCGTTCTGGAGGTGAAGAAGCGGCTAATGAAAGAGAGTATCATGATGGTTTTCAGATACAGATAGCAGGAGGAGGGGACCTCATAGCAGACAGAGACGGTATAATCTTTGCCGAAAAACATCACACATACTTTGATCCAGGCCACTGTGAAGAGCAGTTGTTGCTGCGTCGTGTCGTCCGTAATCATGACAACTCCTGTGGCGAGGATAGTCGTGAAGCAGGAAAAGGAGGCGAAAGGCATGTAAAAACAAGAAAGGGCTCTGACTTGCCCTTGGAGGAAAGACCAAATAGCCAATCGGTGCAGCAAGTAGAAGAGACGATGCCACTGGACGTGAAATCAAGTATCAGTGAAAGAAGTCGCAGGCCTCCAGGCACAACACCTGGTCCAGCTGACAGAACAAGTCCTCCTAGGAGTTATAGCTCCTCTATTAAAAAGTCAGGAGACGCTACTTCATCTGCTGCTGATGCACAAGCTACTTCATCTGCTGCTGATGCACAAGCTACTTCTGTTGGTGCACATCAAGGTAAGTGTCATGTTGATCTTGCCGCGGCTTGGGCTTCTTCTTCTTCTGAATCTGATGTAGTCCGTCCTGCTCGTAAGAGAAAGAGAACAAGTACTTGCAGAAGGATCAGCTCCTGTAGTATCAAAGATATACGTCCTGAACCTGAACTTAGGGAAGATACTAGTACTGGTTCTCCTCTTTTTACTGGTCCTCCATGTGATATTTATCCTACCAGTCCGGCTGCTTCTCCTCTTGTTTTTACTGGTCCTCCATGCGATTTGTATCCTACCTCCATTCCTCCCGCCAGTTCTGAAGACCCTAAGGTGGAATATCCCACAAGGGTACTACCGCCAATAGCTGGGAATTTGGCAAGCGAAGCTGCCGGCGAAGCTACTTCATCTGCTGATGCACAAGTTACTTCATCTGCTGCTGCTGCTGCTGATGCACAAGCTACTTCTGCTGGTGCACCACATCGAGGTAAAAAGAATCTTGATGGGACTTCTGCTGCTCCTGCCACAACAAGGAGATGTTCTGTTTGCCGGAGATGTGCAGGCTCAGGTACCGAAGATCCGACTCCGGGATCTGTAGATGTACAACCTGTAGTCGACGTGGAAGATTCTCCAGTAGTCGTCCTGGCAAATACAAGTACTACAAGTAATAATGCTACAACTCCTGCTGGAGAACAAGCTATTTCACGTTCAACGGGTAGCTCCACAGCTTCAACACCTACAGCCTCAAGAACAACTACAGCTCTTCAAGTACAGGAGGTCTTACAGGGTCCATCAGGATCAGCTTCAGGAGCACCCTGGAACACAACTTCTACCACTTTTAAGGGTATAAATACATATATTTTATAAGACATCCATCTTCACTGTCACCTTGGTCCCGTTTTTAAAGGGAAAAAATGGGGACCCAAGATGCTGCTGAGGATGGATCTTCGTTAGTTCTAACACTTCTACTACTAGCTCTAGTCCGTGGTTGCATGTCGCCACCTCTACTCACCTTGTGTCAGCGTTGGCCGTCGTGCTCTTTTTCGTGTCCATGTTTGTGATCACCCAGATTCACAACGTATGCAAAGAGAGAGCCAGGATAGCGGAACTAATGGCGTATGCCATATCTGGACGAGGAGAAAAGATACTTGATACTAATGGACGAAATGGAGCTGGTGGTAGTGGAGACCACCAGCAGACCATGGCAGGGGCCTCTGGGAAAGAACAGATGCAGATTGGTGGAGGTAGTGGAGGAAATTTTTGTAGTGGTAGCGGAAAGGGAAATCCCGATCACCAGACAAGAACAAGGGTCGTGCTGAATGGAGGAGACATGACGATGACTCACCCAGAACAGCTGGCACTTCTGGGTAAGAACGGACGATTGGAGAGTGGTGCGACAGGAGTGACACCTGCAGCTGAAGATGTGGTAAGTAGAGACCGTTTATTAGCAGGCAAAAATATGGTTGCTTGTGCGCCAGCGGCTGCATTTGCACCTCCAACAATTCGAAATCCTCCAGCAGGTTCTCGGGATGTCTGTACACTGTCCTCTGGCAGTATAGTGCCAGAAAATCCAGGTCCTCGTGGTGCTCCAGGTCCTCGAGGTGCTCCAGGTCCTCGTCGCTCTCGAGACATTTCTCCTTTTCAGCGCATTCTTCATCAAGGAATGGGACCACATCAGCAACAACATCACCAACAACTACAGTTGTCACAGGAGAGGCGTCCACGACCTTATGGGGCCTTTAGAGTGCTCAACACTGGAAATGGGCACCACTTTAGCGCTCGAGGACCTTTCTTTAATGTGAGAGTGCTGGGTGGACGGTCAGGGCAAGAGGAAACTTTGTTTAATGATGCAATAATACCTTCACCCCCACGACCACAGGAGTTCCCGGATACAACTAGACCTAGAGCTTGCTCACCTCCTGGAGACTTTCTTCTTCATGCTGGAGATCAACAAGGCTACTTCCAGTTCCAGGATCAACAAGGCTACTTCCAGGACCATTTTGGTACCCAAGAACAGCCTAGCAATGTGCTGTTTCTGGGTGGACAAGGGGGTTTTTGGGGTGGACAGCAAGAAGGACAACGTCAAGAAGGACAACGTCAAGAAGGACAACGTCAGGAAGGACAACGTCAAGAAGGACAACTTCAACAAGCAGGACAACTTCAACAAGGAGAAATTCAACGAGGGCATCAGTATAATTCCATAAACGACCCAGTGACTACTGAAGCAAGCACAGACGCGACGCAGTTAGACGTCTTCTATAATTCACCAGATAGTGACGATCTGCTTCAGAATACTAGTAAGAATACTAGTGTACTTTGTGAATATTTCAACTTTTCCTCTGCAGCAGGAGAATATTCAAGTCGAGCTCTGGAGCAGGAGGCACATCGGACCACGGCAGAACACGACAGGACCAGAGCAGAACATGACAGGACCACAATCTCCTCCACGGATGTGCTAGAACAAGAACAACAGCATTATGCTGTGCGATCACCAGAAGATGAGCACTGCGAAGTAGAGAGAGACCGTGTCCTAGATGATCATTTTTTCGGAGTCTCTCAGCATTGCCCAGCACAGCAGCTACAAGAAGGTAGTCCACGGACGATTCCAGGTTTGGGAGGAATTGGAGCTTTCGAGGAACACGACTCTGGTATATCTATGGAAGCCAACGTAGGAGGACGAGAAGTTCTAGGAGAAAGACTAGGACCAGGAGCGGGACAACTACTAGGACCCGCACTACATCAACCAGATGAAGGAGGACCAGTTGTACAACAAGTAGAAGCAAGAACTGGTGGAGCTGATTTCCCTATCTCTGGATCACAGGACGTAGTTGAAGATCTTGCGCGGCCTCCTGGCTCTGCTGGACAAATTTCTAAGAATTCTGCAGCGTCTGCAGTAGAATCCACCTTGGGAGGACACTATTCTGAAGACTCAAGCATCTTAATCACAGTATCGGATCGCATTCTGGCACTGCGAAACTTTCGCCCTCCGTTATCTTAAAGAGCAGCACGACTACGGAACCTACGGCCCCCTCAGGTGTGAAGAAGATCATCGTCGATGGAACCTACGGCCTCAGTCTCAATCGAGAACATCTTACCTCCCTTGTTAAATGGAGGATGAGGAAGCGCCAGGAACTGAGCCTTAGAACCTTGCCTATGGCAGAAGTGCTGGTGTGAAGGTGATTCTGGCCGCTTGGCACCAATTATAGCCTGGACTCGGCTCATTGCAGTGCGGAACCTGGACTCTTCGACGGGGCGTCGGCCGGAGCAAGTATTCGAAAGCCTTCTCCGCCTCTCGGTCAGTGAGCAGCCAGTCCTTGAAAGCCTCCTGGGGCACTCGGCATTCCTCAGCCGATGAGCAAATTACGACATGGATATGGATAAAAACCGCTCCGGGCGATTACCGCTCCTGGCGACGGTATTCATTTGCAGCGAATGAATAATATCCGGTCGCACATAATTTTGACGTGACGCTCTTGCAGGAACAACCGCGCAACTCTCCACAGACGAGAAGTGCGCAAACCGAAGCCTGGCGTCGGCATGTGAGAAGTTCGATAACGGAAAAAAAAAAATAACGATGAAAAGGAAAGACAACATCTTCTACAGCACTCAGGCAGTCACCCTTTGATGTTTTTACTCACAAGCAGGTGCAAGAAATATCCACCCGCCAACATGATGAATGACTTTCGACTCGAGATTCCTCCTCCTGCTGAGCACGAGCATCCCTCTATGCTGTAAGCGGTGTAATGCCTTCCGCATATCGAACCTCCACACTTCCTCTAGCTAGAGTTTTAACGCCAAACAGTAGAGATAGCAAGACGAAGACAAGAACACGTCTCAGGGAGGCAACAGAAATTTCCGATGGAGTTGAGCTGTTCTTTCGGAAATATAATGGAAGGTAAGGATTGTCAAGTTCAGGGCTAGCGAAGCGTACGGAGGTCTACTAGGCGATCATTGTCAGTTTTTATTAAGTCGTGATCCCTCCTCATAATACACTAAACAAGTTCAAAAATAGTATTCTACTTGACACGTCGGTATTATTAGTCACTGTATGTGCTTTGTTTATGTTTTTCGTTGCAGCTGTTTTCAACGTTACCGCAAGTAGTGCATACTGTTACTTTTTAAGGACTTGCCTAAAAAACCAGAATGAGAGCGAAAGATCGAGTGAGACCACTCAATGTTGGGATGTAGTGGTCTCACTCGATCTTTGTCATTATCAAGAGTGCTTACTTCTATATCCAAGCTTGTCTTTGGGATCCAGTGTTTTTTGCACTACTTTTTTTTTTCCCCACTGACTTCACTTTCTTCAGAATTTGACTCACTTCTTCAGAATTTCTTCACTTTTACCCCTTTGCATTTTTTCATATGCTTTCTTCGCTTGGATCATTAGCGCTTGGATCTCGCTTGTGCTGAGGACGAAAGATCGAGTGAGACCACTCAATGTTGGGATGTAGTGGTCTCACTCGATCTTTCGTTCTCAGAAAACTTGGATCTACCAAGCTGTAAGGTCATCTTTTCGCGATGAAAGAAATGCAGCGATCATTTAGTTTCAAAGGTTCAAAGGTTGTTCAAAGATCTAGATCATCTGCAGGAATCAATTCTAAGATGTTGAAGGAGTAAAAGGAGAAGGGCAAGATCAATGGAAGTAGGACTAGTAGAGATCAACTGAGAAGGAGATCACTTCAAGATTACAGAGTTGTTACAAACGATGTGGAGGCAGGAGGTTTATACGTTGAGTAGTTCCAGAAGTACGTCTTGAAACAGGTTCTCTATGAATTTTAAATCACCAAGAACAGGAGCCTAGCAGTGTCATGTTTGTGGGTGGACAGAACCTAGTAGAAATATATTTTAATCTTCGACCTTACATCTTCATTCATTTGATTGATTGACTGATATCAGATCTTCTTAAATCAAAGTGATCGTAAAAGTATCCCGTAGTTTTCCTTTGTTCTCTTTCCCCGTCCTCTGACTTAAGTATACATCTTCGAAGATATGACTTTTTTTAGTTCTGATCTCATTAACAAAAACTACTATACGAACCCCGTTTATTCACGAGCAATCACGATCTAAAGACAAAAAGACAAGATGTTCATGTTCTTGAAGAATAGTAGGAACAGCAGCACTTCTTCGTGCATGAAGAAGGGCACGACGAAGACGAAGATGTTGAGCTCGAATATGTTGTTGGTACAACATGTTCTTCTGATGTGCTTCATGATCTTCGTGGTGCTGGTGCAAGAAAATGATGCTATGGGTCACGACCCGGCAACAGTCCCCCAAGAGTATTCTTCTGACAGCTTGAATTATTTTGCTGCGAAGCTTCAAAAAATGTTCGCAAAAGTCGAAGATATAGAAAGTGTCACGATTGGTATTGTTAAGGCTACCAGCACACTATAAAAAGTACACTGTCTGAAGTACAATTATAGTTAGCGGTGATGGTTGAAGCTGGGTTTTCTTCATCAGAAAAAGGCTCTTCAACCACAACTATAAAATGTACTAACTTAGTAGTAGTCCTTATAAGTATGTAAGTTGTTCCTCTTTCTCTAATTCGTTTTGTGATTCGGCTTCTGCATTGGTCTTGCCGACTGGCCGCGACAAGGATCTGATGGCGATCAATGATTCTACTGCATGTCGACCTCGAGGGCCATCAAGTGCAGTACATCATCGTACTTCTGCTGCTTCGTCGTCGGGGTTTATGGCTCCCACATCTCCAAGTACAGGAGCAAGAAGCCGTAGAAGCGGAGGAGGCGGTAGTGGAGGCGCGGTTTCGTCTGGTGCCTCAGCAGCTGAATTGCAAGGTGTACGTACTGAGTTTGAAAATTTCCGGAGCAGTCTAACCGCTTTTGCTGCAGCTGGAAACCCTAAAGCAGGAGCAGACTTGGCTCCTTTGATCGAGCAACTGAATCGATTAGGAGAAAAAATAGATCGCTTGGAAAGAGGTGTCGGCGGAGGCGGCGGAGGTTCCGGCGGCGGTGGTGGTAGTGGAGGTGATAATGGCGGCGGCGGAGGTTCTGGCGGCGGCGGAGGTTCTGGCGGCGGCGGAGGTTCCGGCGGCGGCGGAGGTTCTGGCGGCGGCGGAGGTAATAATGGCGGCGGCGGAGGTTCTGGCGGCGGCGGAGGTAATGATGGCGGCGGCGGAGGTTCTGGCGGCGGCGGAGATTCTGGCAGTGGTGGTGGCGGCGGAGGCAGTGGTCCCGTTGGTGGTGGTGGCGGCGGCGGAGGAGGCTCCGGCGGCGGAGGCGGTGGTGGCGGTAGCGGAATAGACAATGGTCCCACGATCACGCCTAACCCTCCACCTATTCCTATTGGACCGCCACCCCCAACGGGACCTGTTGTACCGCCACCTCCACCGCCTCCATCAAGATCAGCGGCACCAATTTTGTTGTTTTCATTCTTGCTTGGGGGAGGGGTGTTTGTTTTCCTGGCTCTAGTGGTCATCATAGCACTGAAACTACGCTGCCAGTGTGAAGAACGCAAAAAAATCGACCAGGCAGTCTTGGCACACCGAAGAACTGGAGCAATACTGAGTGAAGATAAAGTGAAAGAAGATGACTCTCAACAAGGCCATGATCTTCATGCAACACGACTCAGAAAAGAAGATCATGTTGTTCAGGGGGAAGATATTCATTTTCATGCTCGTACGACTAGGACTACGAGCCACGAGGACGCCGAAAAACTTCTTGTAGAGGATGACGAGGATGAAACTGAAACATGTTGTCCAGAAGTTCCACGACCCTCAGCGGCCACTACCTCCCGTCCCCAGCACCTAGAACATCAAGTTGACCTTATCCGTCCTCAACACCTAGAACATCAAGTTGACCTTATCCGTCCTGCAGCTCCCACCACCTGGTCGTATCCTGGAACGACTGCGTCTACGAATGTGAAGCCATCCGCACCCTTCCTTTCAGCGACTACTACAGCTGGCGTCGGAAGAAAAGATGTGGAACAACTAGAGCAGGGAAATAACCTTCAAAACCAGGTGGGCCACATGATTGGTCGAGGCGGACAAGAGGGCGCTGATGCCGGAATTGTATTTCCTCAGGTGAAAAAATTATATGAAGATAAAAAGGGCATTCCTAATACTGCAGCAGGAGAATCTATCGCAGGAAATCTAAATGCAGATGAAGAACAGGCTGATGTTGTAAGAGAACCAAAAATCGTAGATGACCCTTCTCCTAGAATATTAAAGCAGGAAGGAGTAGGGGATGTTGATCTTTGTCTTCCGCAACTACATGTCCAGATGGATGACCTGCGTGGTCAGGAGGAGCACGACGCCCATGTTGATGCAGCGGGGGCATGCGCAACTCCTATCCGTATATTTGCTGCCAAATCTCCACACGTTTTATTTCCTTTTAGAACGTCGACAATGACAAACAATATTCACAATGTAGAAGTTGGAGAACAAGTAGTTGCTGGAGGAGCTCCTGTAGTACCGTCAGCACTTCCTCGTTTTGGAGCAGGACCTACCAGGAGACCGGATCAAGAACGTGTTGAAGTTCCGACTCCTAGGGGTTCGCATCTTTTAACTTTCATGGATGAGAACGCAGCTCGTGCTGCTGTTGGTGCACCAGGACCAAGAGGAACACGTACCAGACCACTAAAACTACGTGGTGCTGATCAACACCGTGCTGAAGGTTGTACCTCATCTTCTGGTTCTGCTAATTATGCCGATGCGCTTATGGCCCAGCAAGCCATGATGGGGCTTAATTTTGAACTCTTTCAACAACAACAGTCCACGGAAAATGACCACATAGAACTAGAAGAGGCTGCACCAGGAGAAGATCAAAGTCAAGAAAATCGACATTGTGCAACGGCTGGTCAAGAAAATCGACATTGTGCAACGGCTGGTCAAGAAACTCGACATTGTGCAACGGCTGGTCAAGAAACTCGACATTGTGCAACAACTGGTGGCAAATTCGTAGCTTCTTCAAAAAGCAGTGATGTAGTATCAACTGCCGCTGGGGAGCTTTCAACCGCGGAGGGTGCTACTTCGACAAGCGACAATCCCTCTCTCTTCTAAGCGATGCTGGGCACTTCACCAAATAGACCGACTACTTTCAGAAGGCATCGATCTACCTCTACACGCCACATACTCATACCCAGCTTTCTCAACTTTTCGAATATATCTGCTGTGACACGGCCAAGAGAGCCCAGATGAGTCCATCACTGTTCTACTTATAGGCCGTCGACTAATATGCCCGCGGGGCTTGGGCTCTAGCTTTTCTGCAGCGGTTGCCGTCGTGCTTAATCGTTTGCGTAGTTTTATGTGCCTGGCCGTCGTGCTTCAGGCTTCTCGCTGGGTAATTAAGTGGAATTACAGCGAGAAATGTAGACCCAGGCAACACTAACAGTGATAGAGCCACTATCTTGAAATGTAGACCCATTATCGCAAAACTAGAAAAATAACAAAAATTAGGGTGAATGAATGAAGGAGAAAAGAAAGACTACTAGAATATCAATTTTGATGTCTTCTAGTAGAAAAAACTTTGACTCGGCTCTGAAGATCTCATCTTGTTGTACAGTTCGTTTCAAGACAGTTGTTTTATGCATCTTCCTCTTTTATCCTAGCCTATCTGATACTATCCTCTTTTATTTTAAATTTTCTTATGGATTAAAATGTTATTTTCTTATGCTTATCCATCGTTATCTATGGTCTGCCACTACCTGCTTATCATATTTGAAACGAAAAAAAATGAAATTCAAATTTGAAGGAACCTTTTCTAACCCGTCAATTCGCACGACGTCTTTGCTACATTATGTTGATGACCTTTTCGACGTGGCAGCTCGAGGATGTAATCCTACAACTTGACAAAAATTAGAACAGTATCTTACCCCAAGATATCCTCCCCGAAAACGTAGTCAAACAACCAGAACCAAGCAGCAAGTGCAGCAAGCGGTCTTTGATTTCCCATTGTCAGGCGCAAAGCGTCGTTGTCCATTAAGCTCCCCACAAAAAGAAGAACTCCCTGCCACTGCTCGCGTTAAAATTGCTTAATATATTCCCCTCTTTCAAGAGTTCGGTGCGTTTTGCAGGTTATTAATTTTGTTTTTCCGTTCGATGAAGAAAAAGTGACGATAAACGCAGTTTCTTTCTCTTGCAACGTTATCAAATTTATGTTTGTCAATTTTTACTGATGCTGAATAAGTGGCAACATTGGTATTTATTCGTACAACTAAAGACGAAAAATGTCGCTTGATCCTATACCCAAGTTTTTCGATCTGTACGAGTTCCCGGGACTCCGAAACGCGCTACATGAACTGCATGAAGGTGAACAAGGTCAAGCCCTGTACGACGCTTTAGTTGTCGAACTCCGTCGTTGGCTGGCGGAGGAGCGCACTACCACTGCGATCGGTGCCGGTGGCAGGGATGCAGCTGGTGGGGACCAGAACACTGCAAGGAGTGACCAGAATGCAAGTGCATCTTCATCTTCCAGCTCATCATTTTCGCCATTAGGCGGGGTGAACACTTCATCGGGGATTGGCCAAGCAAGTGGAATTTTATTTTCAGCGACGGATGGAGCAGCTGCGAGTGATAATACCACTACTGTCTTTAAACTCGTGGGCGGCTCTGGAGCAGGCACTATTAATATATCTCGAAGCAAAAATAAAGTCACAGCTATTGAGATAGAAAATTTCTTGGAAGTTGAAGTGAACGACGGAGCACGATTTCGACTCAGCTTACAAGGGTCAGAAGATCAAGGTTCATCTGAACAAGGTGCTGACGAAAATGCTCATACCACGAAGACTCCATGGCAACCATTACTAGTTGATATGGACTACTCCCTGATCAAAGGACTTGGCGCTGGTGTGATTGGTCGTAAAGAGAATAATGATTAAGGCTGCGTCACTTAATCCATCTTTTAGCTCATCTGCAAGCCGTTTTCACGTGGAAAAGTGGACACATCAGATGACGCAAGAGACAGGGACCCCTCAAGCATATGCCTCCCAATACAAGGGAGACGCTGACGCACATTCTTGAGGGATTTCCACAGGGATGGACTGTAGCGAGTTCTAAAATGAACAAAGTAGAGAAGACTCCTGCGATTGGTACGAACGGAATGCGCTGACGGAAGGCGAAGTTGAAGAATTAGAAGAGCTCATCCTTGACTCCTGTCGCCACTACCGTCGAGACTCAACAGGCACTATCGTCCCAGATTACGAAAGTGGAAGATTTCTTAAGTTAAGGCTCCATCTTAATAAGTAGAATAAGAAGCATCTCTGACACTGACTCCTCTTCTAAGGGGGAAACGGGTCCAAGATACATCTCAAAATGGGAGATTCCCGGAAGGTCTAAGTAAGGCAACAGAGGGCGGAATGCTGTCGCCTTATGATCTGGTGGATACACCAGTGAGAACTGGAGTCCAGCCCGACGGCTACTTGTGGTGGCAGATGTCCAGCGAATCCCTTTTTGGAGATGTCCAGAAATCAACTAGTGCAGAAGCTTCTATTTCTAGTAGTACATCTTCAAAGATAGACCAGAACAAGATGACCTCCACAACAAGAGCATCTACAGGTGGACCTAGTACAGGAGCTACTTCCATCTCTGCTAGTACAACAAATTCCTTAACAGCGTCTTCCTTCAATACTGTAGCGAATAACAAAAGTAGACCAGCTCCTGATACAAGAACAAGCTCCTCTTTGCCTTCTCCTTCTCCTTGTACCGGTACTATCGCAGTACGCTGTTTCTTTCTTGGCGGCAATGACGCTGATTAAGGCCGCTTCATGATCCATCTGAAATTTAAGACAACGAGCACCAGGGAGGAGTAGAACTGCTAACACATACACTTGTAAAGAATGGGCAATCTACTACTTCTACTACAACTAAGCAGGCTGGTGCTCGCTCCTGGTGCTAAGGGCAGCACTATGACTATGTATCCTCTGTATAACTACAATTTCGATTGTTTTTGTTAGAAAGATCGTTTCTTGAATTCTAAGGCCTATGATATTGTTGATAAATTCTTGTTCTAACTTGCTGGGGAATTCTACGAAGGACGAGCTGAAAACTTTTTTCTGCCTAAGAATGCGCAAGGACTGTGCCTTCTAGAGCTTTTCAGGGTTGCCTTTCGACGTCGTCTCCTGTACAAATTGGGAATTCGCGAAGCAACTAAACAGTATGCCCCATGCTTTCACATACCACTGAAGACAAAGTTAAGGCTAGGTTATTAAAGGTGTTCCTGTCAATACCGTTTGTTTGTAGTTTTGCCTCTCCTATTAAGGCAACCCTTACCGTTTGTAGTTTTGCCTCTCGTCCTAAGGCAAAAAGGGAGAATGAAAGGCAGAACCAATAACGGGAAACAGAAACGCCAAAAGTATATTACCGCTAACAAAGGCCAAGGGAGGAGGCAGATTTGGGTGGCCAGATAACCCTGCGCTTTACAACGACACATCAAGCTATTTCCTCACGGCCTTGAGGAAATTAGAAGCAGATGGAGTGAGTTGTCGGGATCTTGACGCCTGGTCAGGGACTGAAGACCTGAGATATCGGTTGCAAAAAGAGACGGGAGGACCTGGACCAGGAGTAATTCAACAACAACAACAACAACAACAGCAAGGGTTGATGGCGATGAAGGGCCAGCAACAGCTACAGCAGCAGGATATTTCCTCTCGTAGTTCTGCTTTCTCTTGGTGTTTGGAGAAGCCTAGTAGTTCTCGTTCGTCTTCTGGCGCTCCTGGCGCACCATCAGCATCATCTACGTCTCATCGTTCAGCTTACAAGCGTCACTCGAAATACGGTCTAGCGAATGAGGTACACGTGAACTTCACTGAATCCGGGTCAATCGAAATCAAGGATTTACTTCCTTCGCGACGTCAACAAAGCAGTAGTGGTTATCATGCTCCAAATGCCACGGAAATGTCGTTGAAAGACATCGAAGCGCTAGGTCATGAACTGGATTCCGCAACTTTGGAAGAGGACTGTGCGATTTGTCTGGAGACTGAGCCTCTAGACCGGAACGGCAGTATTTGCCTGAGCAAGTTCTGTGGTCATAAGTTTCACAAATCCTGCTTACTGTCGTGGTTCCGCGAGAAGAAAAGCTGTCCTTGTTGCGGTGCGATGTTGTTGGCTAAGAATGTGAACGGTTCGAAAGAAGAGCGCGAAGTGCACATCGGTCACATGCCAGATGGCTGCATGAAGTGGAAAACCTTGCCGACACAAACGCCAGGCACACAATCTACACATAGTATACAAGTTGATTTCAAATTTGCACCGGGGACAGCTGTCGCGTCCTCTGCGCAACCAGTAGTAGTTGCAGGCGGTTCGTCCTCATCGTCTTCATCAACGACAAATAATATGCGTTTCTATCATGGCCGAAAAGAGACCGCTTTTCTTGCGTTGAATCGAGAAGGGACCACTTTGCTCGAAATGTTTAAGATCGCCTTCAAAAGACGAGTCATGTTCGGACTGGGAGAGCGATTGACTTATGGCACAATGCTGTTTATTGAGGGACAAAGGAACTTCCACTAAAGTGTCCTTGATATTGTTTAGTCTCCCAGATAGTACATGTAAGACTATGTGAGACTCACATGCCATGCCACTTCCTCATTTCTTGATGTAAGTAAATTTCGCCATAGGTAAGTAGTGCTGCATACCCCGGTAGGTGCTGCATACCTATTTAGGATGCACAGAATAGAATAAGTAGTTCTTCTAATCCTGGACCGGCACTTTCGCTCCGACCTTCAACATCCACTTGAAGACTCGGCTGGATCCGGTCGGCGCGCAGAGACACGGCTATCCCGATGAGGGGTACTATGGGAGGACCATGCAAGAGTTGAAGGATAACCATGTCGAATTGGAGGATATCGAAATTATTTCTCCTGCAAATGAACACCAAAAATCCTCATCTGGAGCACAAGCACTTGTTGTTAATTTCCTGTCTACAACCTCCTCTTCGTCCTCTTCAACATCGACATCTGTAGCTCTGGCCCTATCATCCGGAGCTGCTCTGGCACCTGCAGCTTCGTCGTCGTCCTCTTCATCTGCTGGGCCAAAGAAGAGAAAGACGAAGAATGGGGGATAAGCGCGTTGATTTGATGCCCAACAATACATTCGAGTTACTGACCATCGAAATTTTCAAACTTTGTACTACAGTTCTTCATCTTGCAACCCCAACGACATCTACAACTTTTTTTGCGTCGCCAATGCCATGAAAACGAAACAAGATCTACTCAAAGAGCTCGCATGCTATATTAAGCCTGAGGCATTACTGAGAAGTCAAGTAGGTACTTAGAAGTGTTTTCAAATTCAAGGTAGAAATCATCAATTATCTTGGACTTCCTTGGATCCAGCACTTGCAACCCAAAGATTGGATCCACTGCAAAGAGTATGTTTCTTGCACTCTAGATCTCAAATGCATTGCCATTCCTCCTTACCTGCCTGCACGCCATGCAAGTAATTTAGAAGTAGATTCTTATCGCGTCTCCTCCTCCTCCTGAAACTACGGCAGGTGTATTTGGAGAAGTGCTTGGGTCACAAAAGGGGAGACACACGCACGAGTTGTATATATATAGCATTTACTGAAGATACATGAATATTAGACCAAGATGACGACCGCGACCTCCAGCACAGGACCGGAGGGTTCTCCAGTCCGTGCAGAAAAGGAGCATCGACCACCTGACACCGACCCCATCGCCTCTGGAGACGATTCCTTTCTCGAAAATGTTTCTTTACCAGACGGCCAAAAGTTGCTGTTAGAAGAACAGTATTGGAATGTCGGAGACATGCGGGACTACCACTGTGATGGCCGAGTCTTCGAGAGTGGTGCGATTTTGGCGGCATGTCTTAGAGACGGAGGAGGAAAACGGGTTTTTTATCCTGAGTCTGAAGATGCTAAAGACGGAGGAGAAAAACGGGTCGTTCTTCCTGAGTCTGAGTCATCTTCATCTTCAGAGGACGACCGCTTATCTAGAAGTAGTTGTAGTCCTTGGTCTATTTTAGGCTTTTCTGGCGGAGAAGACGAGAACTCTCCGACGAGAATATCTGGTCATACCGTCATCGATTTAGGTACTGGAACTGGAGTGAGCGGCCTGGCTGTGGCTAAAATGCGATCCGCAGATCGAGTCATTTTGACGGACTTGCCTGCTGTGTTGGATCTAACAAGACGCAATGTGAAACGAAACAACTTGCTGCTTTTTACAGAGTCTGGTGGGAAAATTGTAAATGCTAGGTGCTGCATGATGTTGCCGCTACTGTGGGGAAAGCAGGGCAAGAAGAAGAATGTAGCTGCAGTGGACAATGGCTCGTCGTCATCGTCGACGTGCGCGTCAATTAGCTCGTTGCTCCAGGACTTCGGACTTCTCTCTCGAAATCGCATGACCGAGGAAGCTCCAGCACCATTGACAATCATTGGCACTGATCTGGTCTACGCACCTGAAGCGGTCGCGCCTCTACTGGAAACTGTCGAAACGATTCTAAACCTACGAGGGGATCTAACTTGTTTTGCGACTATGACCACGACTGGTCCAACCGAACTGATATTCTTAGTGCAACTACGCAGAGGAGATAGTAATCGAAAAGCAGTACAGAACTTCGTTTCTGGGTTAGTGCGATTGGTCTATGGCTATCCAGTTCCAGCAGCGCTTGGTGATCAATTTCACGCACCTCCAAATGAACCGGAGGATTTCTTGCCGCCTTGGCCATGTACGGACATGAACAATGACTTGGTGTTGAGGACATTGATGGGGCTGGAAATTGATGGCTACAGAACAAGTCAACACAGCAACCTCAAATGTGGCGAAGAATGTCCAGAGCTCAGCAAAGAACCCTTCATGCTCGACCGTGGTCAACCCACTTGGAAAATTGCCGACATCCCTTGGCAACGCGGACTGCGCTCCGTGGGGAGGAGTCTTTCTCCATCTTTAGAGAAAGCCGGGAAGCACATATTCATGATTCGCGTATGGCGCGACAATTAACTGCTACAACTGTTGCACCCAAACTTGTAAAATCTTCTACTTGTAAAAAACCAGGTTCCACAAATCGACGTGAAACATTGTCACAATTGATCTCCCTACTCTTTGTATTGTTCCTGTTAGTTGCACGTGGAGGCATCTTTTTGTTCCCATCCTCAGTTGTTGTATCATACTGTCTCTGTGAGTGGAAAAAAGGACTGGCGATGAGTGGGTGACGAGCGGCTCGTGCGCAGAGAGGAAAAACGCACCAAATTTGGTGGAGCAACTCCATTGTATGCATCAAATGGCCACCCTCCTACTTGAGTTGGGCTCCCGCCTGAGATCCTTTTTTTCGGGAGTTAACAGAGCGTGTTAGTTTTACCCCAGTGACCATCGTCCGAGAAAGATGGGTGGAAAGTCCTAAGAATAGAATATTCTTAGAAAACTATCGAGGATTCGAAGACAGTAGCTCAAGTCTTTTCATTTTCTCTCGTCCATGCAGGGCATTTTCTCTGTCTGCCACGTACCATTTTCATCTCGATATGAATGCGTTTTTTGTCAGTTTACCGCATCAGGGGACACACCAACCAACCAACCAACCAACCAACCAGCCAGCTATACTCTCAGCCGATCCATCTATTCTTATGCAGACTTTAGGTTTACACTATTTTCAAGATGTAGCTTCAGTATTAAATAAGACCACGAGTACAACTTTCTTCATTTTTCTTTTACAACTACATCTTCGTCTTCCCATACCACCTGTAACAGTCAACTTGTCCCTTCACTTCAGGAACAGGATTAGTAAAGTTTCTCTCTATATTTTTGTCTTTTACAGCTAGACTTCAAGTATTACAGGGTTAGTTAGTAGTCTACTTTGCTTCCAATCTTTTCCAACTACTTGCAACAAAGTACAGCATGACACTATATTGATACGTTTTCTCATGATAACAGTAAGACAATGGACGAGCAGGAGAATCAGCCTCAAAAGGAGGGCGCGCCTTGTCTCCAACAGAACAATGCGCCATCAAGACAACAGTTGTACTACAACAGTAACGACGACTTAACGACTTTCGGCAGCCATGTACAGAGCACGGCTCGTTCTGCTTACACGAATTACATAACGCACCTGCTCGATTGTCACAACAAGAAAAAGGAGCACTGCTCTAGTTGCCAGTGCAACATCATGAAGAAGGAGGATCGCTCTACTTACCCGGACGTCATGAGCGGGCAGATGAATCTGAATGATTCAACTTCTTACCGGGACAGCATCCGTAAGAGGCAAAACGATTTTGCTAGTGACCAGGACAACTCCGTGAAGATGAAGAACAGCAATGATTTGACTTACCACTACCAGGACGTGACGAAGGAGAATAGTGCTGAGCAGTTGTCTGTTTATCAGAAGACTACAGCTTCAATTTCTTCGAGTTACGAGAACACAAATGAGACGAAAAACAACGACAATAACATGGTGGAGAGTAGTCCGCTGATGGATTTGCGCGAATTCTTAAACATTGACAACATCACTACGCCTGATCATGGTGCAGAAGAAAAAAGTAGCCCATCGCGTGGTAGGATTTTCGACCACTCGAAGACGACTCTTCTCTCTTCTCCTATGTTACAGCTTGTGGAGGGCCAGGGTGGACAGATCAATAACAAAGAGCTGCTTATGACTCGCGAGCGGCAGAATGAAGAACAGAACAACAGCATGGACGTCAATTGTTCCAGTGAGATTCAGACGATGAAGAACCTTCTGAGGGCGATGACTAGTAGGGATAGGCTTCATATTGGGACCCAAGCAGGAATGCAGCCATTACCACTGTCGAATAGTGGTTCTTCATCAACGCCTGTCGCGGTAGCGAGTGACAGACTCAACACTATGGAGCGGCGCAGTCTTGTTATTTCGCCTCCGAGATCGCGATCGCCAAGAGACGACCTTCAAGGTCGCGCTTTCGAGCACAAGAAGGCAGAAGCGAAAGTAAAGTCAATAGTGTCGACTGATGCGGGACAGCAAGACAAGGAGGACAAGGAGGAGGCGAAGTCACGCCAGGCTGCAGTGCTCTTGTTCCTTTCGCAGCCGGCTGTTGGGGCAGGGACCTCGCTAGCTTCCTCGGCATTTTCGTTAGCAACAAGCCGCTGGAAGAGCCAAGCTCCTGTTGGGTCGGAAAATTATGACTCGGCTATTCTTCAGATTGAGTAAGGGGCCACCCGGTATTTTTTCAGACCTAGTACTTTCTTACCTTTTTTTAGTTCTCATATAGTTGAAGATAGTCAAGGCACTTAGCAGAGAGATTAGCTGGCCCAGGAATGAGAGCAATTTCATCTCCCCAAGGCGATTTTCTACGCGAATTAGTACTAAACACCTTAGCCGTGCTTAATACACTTCTAACGAACGCAGTCGCCCGCGAATTTGAAGAAACCTCGTCGCCATTGTCGGCTTGCGAGGAGCCTCTCGCGCCCTGCGCGCTTCGTCGCTGCGGCTGCGTGCGTGCGCGTTGCCGGTGGGATTCATCAGCGACACAAAGGAGATGACTATGAAACGGAAGTGCTCACATGGTGGACAGGCTGCCTCTGTCAATACCCTCTATTTTGTCTAAGGTAGCCCGATTTTATATTACTACTAGTACCCGAGTCGTGGTCAGGTCAGCCTTCTAGTAGTCAATATTAGACTGCTCCCAAATGGTGTCGTAGATCGATATGTCTAAGCAGTAAAAACGAAAGAGAGCTAGACTGTCAATGGGTAATAAAGTCCCTAACGCAGTGAGCTATGGCGGTATTACCGTACGGACCAACCCCCTCTACTATCATACAGAGGCAGACGCAGGCGCGGCAGGTAGAGGCGAAGGGGATGGAGGGACGGAAGGTGGGCCACCAGCCGGACTCGAGGGAAGCAAGGGAGAAGGCTACGACGGCAACGAGGTAAGCCGTGACCCCCCTTGGCTCGTGGAAGACAAAGGGGACCTGAGTCTTCGTATCCAGTCCTCCCTCTTCGATGAGGATCTCACAGGCGTCACGAGTTCTAACGCGGCTTCTCTGCAAGACAACCCGTCCACAACAACAGCTACAGACGTTGAACAAAACGCCGAACGAGATGGTGCTTCTTCTACTTCCCAAACCAGGCTGGAGCAAGGTGGTGACGGGGTGATTAGTAGTCAAGAGAAATCTCTTCCACCTTCTGACAGCGATGTACTCGGTGTCACGGTGTCGGCGTCTTTGTCTTCAGGTTTCACACAAGAAATTACTTCGACCACCCAGGATTTAGCGGCCTCGGGCTTTCTCACTCCTCCAGATCAACGCACAGTCCCCACAGTCAAGTACAAAGGCGGCAGCGTAAGTAAGTTGCCGAGCCCAGAGCAATTATTACAAAGAGAGGAACCTGGGCAACTGTTTAAATCAGAGAGGTTGTTCCTTTTTTTCAAACGCTATGCAGAGCTGAAGCAACCGCGACAAGCCCAAGTGTACAGGTTGGAAAAAGGTTACTTTAAGAACGCGTCCGTGTCCGACTTGAAGTCTTGCATTCACGATTCTCAGAAATTTGCACAAGATAAACAGGGCACACAAGCAACCGCGGCTAGGCCAGCGCAAGAACCAGCCGGGAGCGCAGAGCCATCATTGTCATTCGGATTGTTAGACAAGTGCTTTCTTTCTGCGCGCGAAGTTGCGCTCATAGGCATTGGGTCGTACGGCAGCGTATGGGTTCCGAGCCCAGAGTGTAATGCCGCCAGAAAGAGCATTGTCGTGAAGCACCAGTATGGCAGAGACGATCACGATGCCATGGTCGAAGCGTGTTTTGCTATGTTCGTTTCCTCGAAGAAGGAATTGGCGCCGTTTGTTGCTCAAGCTCGTGAAGCTGTCAGTGTCAGGTTTATTGACAAGGCGTCATCAACATCACGAACGGCAACGGGAGTCACTTCGACGACCCAGGAATACAAGCCGCATAGCTTCCTTGTGATGGATAGGTACAGCCGCTCCTTGCAGGACCAAGTACTACGCGAACATGGACAATCACCTCTCAAGGCAGGAATCTCACTCAGCAATAATGAGGCGGAGCGACCAGTAGGAACTCTTTCTAGGGCTTCGCCACGAGTCCTGGAAGAAGCGTCGATAGAAGTGGCGAAGCGGTTTATCAAGCGAGGAAAGCACATGATCGACGGGGTCGTAGAGCTCGGCAAACTAGGAATAGCATCGCGAGACATCAAACTGACGAACTACCTTGTCGACGATGAAGCTGGCGAAAGTCCGGTTATTACGGACTGGGGATCTTCTACGGCATACGGGGAAGATGACTACGCGGAGCGGAAAGGCACTGCCGTGTATCAAGATCCGTTAGTCCGCCCAGTAGTGGATGAGCTTGCAGACGGTGCCACGGTAACATACCTGGAGATGGATGCGTGGGGCCTCGGGGATGCTCTTCTGGAACTGTGGACCTCTCTGGAAGCAGGGAATGAGATTCTTCACCCATCTATCGAAAGAGTCACTTGGGAGGGCCCCGAGCGGCCTCTAGTTATGAACCATACCACCCATCAACATAAAGATCAACTTACCAGAACCAGAATCAACAAAGTGAAGCCTCACAAACATCACGGTCAAGGAATAGCAAGACCATCACGACAGCAGTACTGAGACCAGCAGCAACAATAACAGCAGCAACACCATCAACATCATCGGCATCAAGATTAGATCAACAAGATCAAAGTCTAAGGGGCTCTAGCGTGTGAAGCAAGTGACTAGGCACGTAGATGCTAAGAGTTGAGTTTCGCGATCTAGTTAGCCTAGCCGGATGGAGGGCATTAAGCCGAAGGAATCTCGATGATATAACACCAACAAAAACCAACGCTCTTGCCTTCTGATATTTGCCCTGTGCAGGTGCAGATCATTAGCACTAGGCACAGGGCAGGGGGTTAGGTCACCTATGAGGTTAGGTTATGAATGGGTCCTACTACATGGGGCCGTGACGTCACCCAGAACCGTAGCCATCGGGGCTCTTCTAAGTCTGTTCATGTCCGTCCCACAAGGGAAAGGCAGCCCGCGACACCTTCTCCGGCGAAACAAATAAAGGCGCACAAAAGTAGAAATGTAAAACAAGAATGCAGTAAGCATCTCCACCCAGCGATTCGTGAGTACTACTCCAAACAGATAGAGGAGCTGCGAGGCACACGGACACGAAGAGGCACCGTCTTCTCTAAAACTGTGCTAGAGCTGCTTCTTCGCTATCCGCTCAACTGCGCCCCGGCGATGCGTAACATGCACGACTTTGCGGATCTCTGGCAAGACCTGCTGGTCAGTAAGATAGAGCCAAGTGGTCATATGTTGAAAAACCTCAGCCAAGAAGTAGTAGAAGAGATGGAGATCCCTCAAAACGCTCCTACAGCCGAAGTGAGAAAGATGCTACTGAAGGTAGCAGGTGCAGGTCTGGCAGACGATACATTACAAGCAGCGCCCAGCGCTAGCACGTTAATTAGTACTCCACAAGCAACGCCCATCGCCAGCACATCTAGTACTCTACAAGCAACGCCCAGCGCCAGCACAGCTATTACTCCACAAGCAACGTCCAGCGCTAGCACATCTAGTACTCCACAAGCAACGCCCATCGCCAGCACATCTAGTACTCTACAAGCAACGTCCAGCGCCAGCACAGCTATTACTCCACAAGCAGCGTCCAGCGCTAGCACATCTAGTACTCCACAAGCAACGTCCAGCGCCAGCGCATCTAGTACTCTACAAGCAACGTCCAGCGCCAGCCCATCTAGTACTCTACAAGCAAGGTCCAGCGCTAGCACATCTAGTACTCTACTAGCAACGTCCAGCGCCAGCACATCTAGTACTCTACAAGCAACGTCCAGCGCCAGCACACCTAGCACCCCACAAGCAACGTCCAGTGCCAGCCTATCGAGTACTCCACAAGCAACGTCCAGCGCCCTACAAGCAACGTCCAGCGCCAGCACACCTAGTACTCTACAAGCAACTTCCAGCGCCAGCACGCCTAGTACTCTACAAGCAACGTCCAGCGCCGGCCTATCGAGTACTCCACAAGCAACGTCCAGCGCCCTACAAGCAACGTCCAGCGCCAGCACACCTAGTACTCTACAAGCAACTTCCAGCGCCAGCACGCCTAGTACTCTACAAGCAACGTCCAGCGCCGGCCTATCGAGTACTCCACAAGCAACGTCCAGCGCCCTACAAGCAACGTCCAGCGCCAGCACACCTAGTACTCTACAAGCAACTTCCAGCGCCAGCACACCTAGTACTCTACAAGCAACGCCCAGCGCCAGCACACCTAGAAGCACTCCAGAGGGAACGCCGAGTGCAGCTAGTATTTCACAACAGGCAGCGCAGCCTTCTAGTCCAAAAGGGAAGCCAGACGGAGCCGCAGGACCTGGAGACGAAGGCCACGAGACTCATCAGGCTACACCGACAGGCGGAAGCGGCACCAGGCACCGCGGTGACGTGCCTCCGGAAGTCATGGAGGTACCCCCAGGGGCCACACAGTCTTCCGGGACAAGTAGCCAGCACCAAGTAGCTGCATCGTCAGAGCCGGCGTGGAGCTATGAGGCTCTGCAGGCTGCTGCGTTTGAGACTCCCGGCCACGAGCTGCTTGCTGGAGCTGGGAACGACGTGGGCCTCAACTTTGACGCGGCAGGAGCGATGACCACTGACATCACCGCAAAGGGGGGGGGCGGCACTATGTCGAGTATGGCCTCGGCTGTTCAGAGTGCACCCGGTGGTGACAACGCTAGGGACGCAATTGGCGGCGGAGTCGTTACGCCTCGAGATGCTTCTAGTTTTCTAATTGGTATAACCTCCTTCGAGCTTCTAACAGTGGTGACTCACTTCCTTGTGCTTTACATGATATGACTCAACCCCAAGATTTGGACTTCATCACCAACCAGCGAGTCTTTTTTTCTAAATCTTACGCGAGTGCCAGCGCCACAACTAGTGGTGGAGCAGAAGAGGGAGCATCTACAACAGCTGCCAGAGAGAAACTGGAAGTGGGCACGAAATCCACCGAGGGGAAAGCGAACAATCTGGCGGGCAGTGAGCGCGTGGGAAAGAAGGCGGTGAAGCAGAGCAAGCTCCTCCGACGGGAGGACAGATAAGTGGTATAGTTAACCGCTTTTCGAACTTACCAGAACCAACAAGAGCAGCCGCGAACTAGTATGGTTACACTACACAACTTTTTTACAGTACTTTTGTGTCTCAAAAATGGGAAAAATCTTCAGTAGGTGCAAGCTTGAGTGGGTAAATTATTGTCACGCAGCGTCTGCATTAGCCGTCATTATCGTTATGGTATCATCGCTGCGCTCACGTCTCATACTTCTCCCCCTCATCAGGTGACTGCAGTACAGAGTATTAGTATGTGTGTCCTGAGGAGAGGACCAAAAGATACGCCGTGAGAGGGTTTAGCTACAAATGGAAGGTGGGCCAACTATTTGTCACGAATTTCGATGTCGATGTAGCAGAGTGAAAGAAGATAGCCGAACATTCAGAATTATGCAGGTACTTACTAAGAACTGAACAGCGCCGTCCACTGGACTAGAAATAATATGCATGCGGGCAGGGCAGGGCGCGGAGGGTTGTGGTTCGCGTTGACTTGCAGTCTGGGTTCTGCTGTAGAGAGAGCAGCTCTTTGTCCTTTGCTGATTTATTCTCTTTACCATGCTAAAAATGCTATTGCCACTTTTCAGGTACTATGGATTAGGAGTTCGCATTTGCAACTTTTAGGAGGTTAGCGAACATTGATTGGATCAAAATGCTGAGAAAGATGCAGATTTTGGAAAGCGTTTTTTTTGATGCTCGAGGAAGCAGAGGCGCTGTGCGTTAGATGCGCTCACGAAACGATTAATTCGGATATCCAAAAAAAAATACGACTACCCCTGTGGGCCTGAGAGGAGGTTCTATAGCTTATAAGCTTTTTAGACACAAGCAAACTCAGTGATGTAGGCCCAATTCATCGGACTGAAGTATACTTCCGGCCTCACCCTACACTCTACGACTATGACAAAGAAGCTCAGTCTCCTTCTCCTTGTACTAAAACAAGTAGGAATCCACCACCAGCATTCGTCTTTTTTCTCAAAAATGACAACGCGCGAAACTTCAGGTACAAAAGTTATACGACGCATCATGTTTTTGATATTTCTACCGATTGTTTGGAGCTTTGGGAGATAGTGCTTCAATCGAATTTTGAGGATCGCGAGATACTTGGACTTGTTGCGAATACGTATGCGAATTATGTACTTATTTCTACTCTTCCTGATGGATTGAAATTCTTTTTACAAAGAAATGGTGGCTCTGCAGCCTTAGAAGTTGGTTTTGGGTGCTGACTCTATTACAACGAATTCATTTTTTCTCACAACGAATTCATTTTTTCTCCATCATTTTTTGGATTATGTTTCAACCTACCACGTCTGTCTCCACCCAGCTTACGCCGATGTATATGGTGACCATCAACCACTTCAGGCTTGATGAATGACGAAAAAGATCGAGTTATGTGATGGTTCAACTTTCGAGCAACAGGAATATGCGCTATCAACATTTGCAACGTGGCCGGATGGGGATTAGTCTTTTTTTAGAAGTGCGTGGTAAGTCTTTTGAGTACTTATCGCTGGCACAGTGAATGCATTCTCAGTAATTTGCGTACGTGACACCACTATTGATGATGAACTACCTAGACCGGAATCCGGTCTAGAATTTACTGAATCAATTACGTTTATGAGGAGTCGGCGCGACTTCTATCTATGTACTGATGTACAGATGTTTCATCACCAGATTTTTAGGAATGAAGGCTGTAAGAATGACAAGCCAATATCGTACTTGGAGGCTCAGTTGTCTCTGCGGTAACTGTCACAAAATGCAGCAGCAGAGACGCGCGCGCCGAGAATATTCGAAAATTAAACTGTCGGTAGGACTAGGAATCCTCCTTATTATAGATAGAGCACAACTGAATATACTTACGGGATCGAGTAATCGACCATACTACACGTATTTATTTACTTCCAAATGGTAAACATCGAATCTAATCCGTCTACTCCTTCCTCAGGCTTATTATTCAACAAGCATTTTTACAGATGTTGAAGAGCTATTGTACAGAATGAATCTCCACTACTGCTTTCGAAGACATCAAACAAGCCGTGTTATATTGACAAGCCACGACTTCAAACTGATGAGCTGACACAGCCTGAATCTCTTGTCTGAAGAAACAAAATTCAAAATTAAATATGGCGAGGAGAATATGAATGTCCAAGAAGAATATGAAGCCCTGGGATTGTCCATGAGAAACAATATCGAGAGATGAAGCGAGCCAAGGTTTTTTAAAGTTTATGGAGTCAAAGAGAGTGCGAAAAGTGGAAGATGAATTAGAGGCGACACTAACTCCTACTATCAGACTGACCCCGATATCATTTGAAAAATGGCACCGCAATCGTTTTGGTTGTTGCTACTAGCTGGAATCTTCTTGCGAAGCGCCTCCGATAGACGTCGCATTGATGGAGATGTCACGCTTATTTCTACGAGGTTGCAAAGCACAGTAGTTGCACCAGGGACGAGTGCTCTCGGACCTGGAGGAGGTCTGTTCCAACAAAATACCTCTTCTACCCGCACTAGACCAGGGCTATCAAAAATAAGTGTGAATGACAACAAGGCCAACAACTACTTCTCGAGCGTAACTAAGCAGAACACCAATCCCTTCACTGCGAAACCTCCTGTTCCTGTCGATGTGCGAACGGGAGCAGCGAAAGCGGCTGCTTTGATCAACAAACTGAAGCAGAAATATGCTACGGTTGTACGACGTGGCAGCTGCAGTGCGCGCGCGCCCGTGTGTCAGGATCTGGACGTCGCAGTGGTGCAAGACGGCAGAATTCGCCGTCTATATACAGATCCTGCGACATGTGGAATCATAGTTGGAGAGGTACGTTGTAAAGACACGAGCAGTGGAGGTGCTGCTGTGCTGGTGCAGAAGCCAAAGCCTGCACCTGGTGTAGCTGGATCAGGAATAGCATCTTCAACAACTCATCTCGGGACTTCTATGTCAAGTAGAAATACACCAAATTCACTTGGTGATAGTGGGACGAAGAGCGGAGAAAACGACAACTTCCGTAGTCTCGCTCCAGAGCAGGATAAAGTCGTATACTATGGACCATTGACCATGGTAGACCCCACAAATTCTAGGGAACTGCAGCCTCAGGCTCAGCGTCACCTGGCACCACTGAATTGCCAATGTCATGCGGGCCGTAAATTCTTCTCTCTACCTAACGGTGTAGGGCCTGCTGAGAATCCGTTCACCTACAACTACGTACAGCCTTCGCCCTCCGGAGGACCATCTTCCTCCTCTTTGCCTTCTTCCAGCAGTACAATGACCTGCGCAACGTGTCAGTCTTGTGAGTGTGAATTTCATGTCGCTGGATCTTCCGCAATTTTCAACTACTTCAACGTGAAGAAGTCGAGGATATACAGGTATTTCGCTACGCGCGAGCAGACAACAAGTCGTGCTGGAGCCACTGTTAAGGCAACGCAGGGTGCATCCTCAACATCATCCTTGGCTTCCATTTCAACTAGGAAAAGGGGCAAAGGATGCTATCAGGGATGCAACGGCGATAGCCCTAACACTGGTGGCGGAGCTGCGGTGCGTGAGCTAGAAGATGCAACATCAACATCAACTAGAAGAAGAACATCAACTGGTGGTGAAGCTGTGCGTGAGCTAGATGCGGGAGTAGAAGAAGTTGCAAGTAGTCCAGTAATGCATGAAGAGGAAGAAGTAGATGAGGCAGCTCCTGTACCTGCAACAATAACTACACCAAGAAGAAGAACATCCGATGCAACCAACATCGAAACTGTTTGCAAGTCCCGAAACCTCAACGAGAACAGCCAGAATAAGAAGTACTACGGCCGTTTCAAAGTCCTAGCGATAGGCATGGGAGTAGGCTGGATTCAGCAAACGTTGGCGAGAGAATGCCCAGACTTCGATATCCTAACCATCGAAATCAGCGAACCGCTTTCGCAAGTGTCTAAGCATTTGTTTGGCTATGAGAAAACAAAAATGCTGGGGGATGAAACGTCTGCAAGAATAATGAGTTCCAGTTTCTCAACATTGACCTCTTCTGCGTCTTCTTCTGTTTCTTCGTCTTCTTCAGGAGCCTCTTCTGGAGGTGCTGCCTCGTCATCTTCCACGACTGACTCAACCACATCAGCCACTGCACTCCCAGTAGTCGGAAGGAATCGCTTAGTGATTTCAGACGCGCTAGCATGGGTAGAGGAAGCAGCAGCGAAAAAAAGCGCCATGAGTCGTATCGTTATGCCTGAATGTATTATCTACTCATTCTTACTCCAACTAGTACTACCAGTTGTAGAAGTGCCAGATGATCGTTGCTTTTTTTTTCATACTGACTATGGAATAGTTACTAGAGTTAGGCGTTAGCGCGATCATCTAGATATTACTTCCAAATGTTCAACATCAAATCTAACCCGTCTACTCCTTCCTCAGGCTCAATTATATTTTTTTCATACTGACTCCGACTATATCAACATTTTTGTACAACTCTGGTGCCGTCCTCTGCTTGATGAAACACTTCTTCTAACAGAGGACACGACGCTCCCACATCCTCCACTCCACACCCTTCTGCCTCAAATTTGAGTTTTGACCTCATGATCGTCGATTGCTTCCTCCCGAATGGCAACGTCCCTCGTCCAAGTTGCCAAGGAGACCGGTTTGCACGTGCAGCGAGTCAACTACTCAAAGATGAGAAGGCCTTGTTACTGCAGAACACGCTGAGCCACACATCAACGAACTCAGTAGCGAGTAGTTTGGAGGAATCGCAGCTATTCGACAATGTCGCGAGACAAAATGTACCTGGCACACCAAACATAATTGTCACTGCGAATAAAAAGGTCAACCTTGCATGAAATTAAAATAGGACGATCGCAAAATAAATATCGTTTTGATCATCGTCGAGGTGGAAGGTTCTCGTTTTACTGCCGCAACTGTTTTAAAATTGGAATGCATTGCTGGTTCCACGAAAGAGACGCGATCTTTAAAAATCACGCAATCCCAAGTGAAAAAGAATCAAGAAGAATGAAAATGAGTTAATCTCAGAAGGCCAGCGTTCTTGTTCTTAGTAGGGATCTCCAGCCACTTGTTCAAGAAGAAGGAATTGTAATGAATGCGACGACTTTCTTTATAACAAACTATCGCTAGTAATAGTATGATCGCATCTTCATCTTCTCCAATCTTCTTCAACGCCAATTCCAACGTCAAATCATCAGACTAATACAAGGAATGCAGCGATCAACAACACTTGGTCGTATATTACGTTGAAGTTGAAAGAGCAGCGACTCTACTGGAATCTGAATGCACAACATGCGTCTGCTCAACAATGTCATGATTCCACAGAATGAAAATCCCAACTGCAAGTGCCGAGGAAATATGAGATCGAGAGAGTTGAACATGTGCGACCATGAAGACACTGCCTGTCTACTGCGGTGTGACTGCTTACTGCTACCGCTCTTTCTTTTTTCACAGCATGCACGCTTCATTATAACTTCAGGATTGCACTAAGATCGTATTTATTTGATTTCTCATGGTGAATAAAAAAGGCATGACGAAGATGATCAACATCAACTTGCTAAAACGAACTTCTAGTGTGTCGTGACTAAGGATGCTTTTCATGCTCTCATGAGACTTAAAAGTCCCTCCCCGTTGAATATGACCTCCTCGATTCAGTATTGAAAAAGAACCATGGGTAGCGGCGGGAAAAAATCGGCCTCCATGGCCGAGGGGAAGAACAAGCCAACAAAAAAAGCAGATGCGACATCAGCGAAAAAGAGCAAGGCGGAATCGAAGAGTGCGACCTGCTCTAGCAAATTGGCAAAGAGTAAAGCCAGCACTGCATCTTCTTCTTCAACAAAAGGCATTCCTGAGGAGAACAAGAGCAAAAGCTCGTCTGCAACATCGAAGCAGGCTACAGGAAGTAAAAAGTCTAGTAGTTCTTCAACGTCCCCTGCAGAAACTTCATCTGAAGCAAATCATGGAGCGAAGACTACAAAGAAATCTCCAGAAGATGCGAAGCCGCGACCTCCTTGCAAAGAAAAAAGCTCAGGTACTGGTGGCAAAAAGCCCGCCACTTCTTCTACCTCATCCTCCAGAAAAACCAGTCCTGCTTCAACATCTTCTGAAGAGAAGGCTAAGAAAAGTGCTTCAGCAACATCCAAAGTTGAAAATAAAAAAGTGAGTACTAAAAAGGCTGGATCACGAAAAAATTCACCAGGAGCATCTTCGCATGGTGGGAAAGATGCAGCAGCTTTTTCAGGTACACTTTTCTTCTAATTATGTAATAAATTGCGATCCTCGTCCGCTTGCTTTCTCCTGACACGATGATGATCATTTATAAGGCAAAAGAAATGTTGTAAGGGGCGGCATCTCCACGACGATCTCTCTGATATTCTTGAAAAATTCTTCTTTAGGTACGAAGAAAGCCAAAACCACTGGTATGAAAAAGACCATCATGGGCACGTCATCAGCGTCCGCCAGTAAACAAGATGACCCTGTGGTCGCTGATGCCTCTCCTGGTACTTCTATAGACGACCTCCCTCCGACACGCAATCCTAGCGAGGAGACCATTTCAAGCACGACTAGCAAGGAGACGACTTTAGCGTCTGCAGTTAAAGGAGCTACTACTAAACCAACAACTACTTCTGCTGGGTCGACGTCCAAACCAAGAACGACTAATATTTCTCGTGAGGACAGCACCAATAAAACCGACAAGATGCTGGAGATGGTCACTGAATACCTAGAGAAAGAACAGGCAAAGATGTTGGATGAGGATCTTTCTTCAACAGCACTCTTTCCAGGAGTAGCGTCGTCTTCAACAACTTCTACTGCTACTACTACTCCAGCGGGGTGTCTTACCCAACAAGGAGAAGCAGTAGAAGCTGTTCCGCAGACTTCAACATCCTCTGGTGCAGCGGTAAAAGAATCAAAGGCTGCTCTTAGTACTTACAATGAAGATGTAGTACATGATGTAGGTCGTGGAGGTGCAACAACTAGTACAAATATTAACGAGAAGAGCAACAAGAAAGGCATGAAGGCACGAGGACGACCACCAAAAATTGATAAAACCAGGAGTACTTCTACGGAAGGAGGAGGACAACCAGCACCACGACCAGCGAATAAGACTAAGTCTGCAGCGAAGAAACAGGTACAACCAGGTGCAACTGCAGCAGGAAAGCCTACCACAGCCTCAACACGACGACCAAGCAAGGAGCTTCTTAGTAGTGTGCCTTCCGTTCCTTTTGTGCCGGAAGTAAAAACACCTAGTATGCTTAGAGAGGAAATGCTGCTGTGTGGTGAAGAAGTAGATGCAGTAGCTGCTTCGAAGAGCAACGACGCCGATGACGATGCAAGAACAGAGAGAGACGAAGACTCTGATGTTGATTGTTTGGACCAGTCGTCAAAATCAATGTCAAAGACGCAGCAGCACAAAATGAAAGTGAAAGAGAGCAGGCGAGCGAACAAGAAGAATGGCGCACCTGCAGCGGAACCAGTTGCAGCCCCCAGTGTTGACTCTCGTCTTCCCGATTCTTCGGTCACTACAGGCACTAGTGGAACCGGAGTAGTCCTCGTGGAGAAGGAAGGAGGTTTGGCAATCGAACTTCCTGATCACGTTGGGCAGCAAGGAGCATCCGTTTCGTCATCAGCATCATCATCGTCATCATCCTCTTCCACGTCGACTACAACCACAGTTCTTCCAGCTAATTCTTCTAGTACAACTAGTACTAGCAGAGGGGCGACAGGAGGACCAAAAAAAACCACCACGAGCACGACCTCTTCCAAGGCGAACAATGCTGGAAAGAATCAGAATAATATTCTGAACAGCAGCACCAGCTCAGACGAGAAGAAGCGCACACAAGTCGATGATGACAGTGATGAAAGCGATGAGTCAGCGTCCGAAGAGGACGATGATAGTCAAAGTGAATGGTCAGGCGGCGATGACGATGCTGATGAGGAATTATCAGCCGAAGTGCGTGCTGCTAAAACAAATGCCAAGATGAATCTTCGTAGTCGGACTTGCAGTTCTTCCTCTGCGAATAGTACAACTGCTATGAAAGCCACTTCTATGTTGAACAATGGCACCAAAAATGCTAGAGAAGATAGAGCTCGATCAGGAAGTTCCGTATTTACTGCTGGACGAAACCGAAACATGAGTCGTAGCAAAAGCTGCAGTAGTGAAGACAATGATAATGTTGAAGCTGGTGGTCCTCTTTCATCCGAATCCGCATGCGACCAAAATGACAAGAGGAACACGAGGATGAGGAGTAAACTCGAACTTCTTACTGAACAAGTGCTGAGGGAACAGGAGGATTTAGAACTCCAACTCTCCTCAGATATCGACGACTATGAATCTGACGATTTGACCCCTCGGACGAGTAGAAGGCTACAGCGGAAGAAGCGCCGACGGGTTCACTTATATGAGCAAGCCATATCGACATTGGAAGAGCAAGAAGAGCAGGACGAACATGAACAAAATGAAGATAATGTTCTTGAAAAAGAAGGACGAGTACTACTATCGAGGACACAAGAGGAGCAGCGATTTCTAGTCGTAGGAAAATCTACAGATACAAGAACGACAGAACAAGGAGGGCGAAGCGATGATGAAGGAGGAGATGCAAAGGGTCGTGCTGAAGACCCTGAGGAGAAAAATCATGAAACTTCCACCTCATCCAAAAAGCCAGTAGAAGCACCACGACCAAAACAAACTGCGATAGTAGTATCTCCGGAGAAACCTCATCAAGAAAACTACTCGAGCCTTTTCTCAGATGACGAAGAAGACGATGATTTTGAGTCTTACAAGAGACAAAAAGTCGACTTAGACTCCCACTCCGAACATGATTCCAGGATCAACAACAACTACGATAGGACGACCAACAGTACAAGTGCTCGGACGAATATAGAGATACCTACAACTAGGAGAGCGGTGTTGGTACAAGAACCGCCACCGGTAGTTCCATCTTTCGTAGGCGGTGCTGGCGTCCCAAGAAGTGGCGGCGCAGAGGCACCAGGGGCTTTCACCAGGCGAAGAAATATTGGGCAGCAGAATCCTGAACAACATCATTTCTCACCTTGGGCACGCTCAGAGGAACGCAGAGTAAGGAGACTGCTTTCAGCAGGAAAGCAGCACAGACTGGGATCGTCGTCTTGTAGCGTCAGCGAGTGTGAAGAAGGCAGCACATCCACGTTCGTCCAGCAACAGGAACCTATGTCCAAGAAAACTAGACACCTCTGGCGTCCATTAGACAAGTCATTGTGGGACGATAATTATTATAGGGCATCATCTGCTTCTGCTGGGGACTCTTCATCCTCTGCTACCAGCAGAGTTGCCTTCTCTCGTGACGACCATCCCCACTTGCCGCCTTTCTGCGTTTTAGAAGATGGATCGATTGTACTGTCTAGAAGAAACACAAGTACAACTCGGTCTGACGCAGCTATTACGGGCGCCAGTAGTGCTGCTTCCTCGTCATCTTTTTCATCTGCAGCACAACAAGTTAACGTCTGTGGTCCTTCAGCATCCTGTAGCAGTAGCCAAAAAGAAGGCATCAACGGAGGACCTCCAACATCAAAGAGCAATGGAGCAGTGATAACGGAGACAGCCTTATCACCAGTAGCACCTTCTTCATCTACTGAAGCAGGAAGGAGTTTTTCATCCTCTTCTTCAATAGCGGACGCAGGCGGCACGAGAAGCGGCGCCTCCGTTTTCGCAGTCTGTCTAGAGTACTCCAATACCCCTGACGGATCGGACCACGAGGATTTGCTAGGCATTTACACTAGTCCCCAGCTAGCGAATTTTGCACTTGTGAAATTCCTAGACTCGTGGGCCTACGAGCCAGCCTTCCAGAGGAAAAAGGATAGCATACTATACTCGGACTCATATAATTCGCCACCAGGATCCTCTACTCCTGCAAGAACCACTCCATCAGGGTGCTATGAAATCGTCCTGAACGAAGATGGCAAACTTTTTGAGGGCGAGAGGATGCGGTTTTTTGTCGACAAGATAAGGCTGGATGCAGAAGTTAGATACTAACTTTGCTTCTTATATTTCGGAAGAGGAACGCTCTTAAAGCATTTTAATGGCCTTTCTAAACTTGAAGATGGCTGCACAGCCTGTAAAAATTTGTACTTGAAGCGGCCACATGACCTCCTTGATGGTCGAAGTGGCATCCTGAAATTGCTGTCAACTGTGTTCACTTCCGAATTCAGGTTCCAGTTACCTCGCACACGTGGAGGTTCAAAAATCGGTGAAACAAGCATTCATCCACTCTGTAGGACGAGGCGCAAATCCAGAAGTCGGTGTTGCTCTTGTTCTCGGTAGACTGATTCTGCAGTTACGAAAGCACATGATCTAGAGTAAACAGCGCTCGTCCCGCCCCCCTCGCTTTCTCCTCTACATGACGCGCCCTATCTCTGTCAATTCACTATGTGTACATAGACTAGACCACTGATGCTTTCATCTTCCTAAGAACAAGCTAATCATGTATGAAGGTGAAATCTACATCAGTGGTGCATATTGATGACAACACAACCAAGCAGGATCAGGAGTCGCACCACCATAGGAATAAGTAGATGATGTATTTATGATGAAATGATGATCTGAAGATAATCTATTGCTCCTCGTCGTTACTAGATGATGTAAGTATGATGAAATGATGATGATGATCTGAAGATAATCTATTGCTCGTAGTATTTGTTCACACTTCCAAATAAAAAATGGGTCGCTTCCGGCAAGTTGGGTCCCGTACCACAGCGGGTGGGATGCGCATCAAATCCACCCGAGTGCGGCAGTACGCAACCAACACTGTGTTGCTCTACAGTCCGTCTCCTCCTCACTCGCCGCGCTTAGGCGCTAGCCTGGTGGAAGACGACCTAGAGCAGAGAGCCGCGTTCCAGAGGGGGTCGCCTGGTGGGAAGCAAAGAGGCATCAGTCCGATCAAAGATGCTAATTCTCTAGGTGTCTCTTTTCACAGTCCAAACGTACAGGAGGTGACGGGACGAGCCGCAGAGCAGATTCAATTGGCTAAAGAACTAGAAAAGGCGGCAGCAGAAGAGGCAGAGCATGGAGGATTTCCTAGCAGTCCAATTCCTCGTAGTGGTGTGATGATTTTGTCACCGTTTGTATCGCCAAAAATCACTGGGAAGATGTCCTCAAGTCCTAGTTACATCAGAAGTGGAGGAAATAACAAGAAACATCAAACTTCTTCTAGTACGAGTGTTTCTCCGAATAAGAGCCTGATAAGCAAGATGATGTCGACGCCGAGTAGTCCAACCAAAAACACGACTTCTCTGCGATCGTCGAGTCCACCACCAGCCCCAGGCGCTAAAGAATTGCATCAAATCCGTCCGTCCTCTATGATACCAGCTGATCCCATATCCAACAACTTTGCGGACGCCGTATTGTTCGACGCTGCAAAACAACCCAAGCCGTCGGACTTGCCTTTAACCCGTCTCGAACGAACTGATGTTCAAGCAGCAGCCTTAGCCGAAGCAGCTAAGCCAATTGAAGAAGCAGAAGCCGAAAGACGGGTTAACTACGCCCATCTGGAATCCAAGACCTTGTCACCAGAGGGTAAGAAAGTACGCAAGATGCTACATGAACATCAGAGGACAGGCCAAGAACGAGTGGCACTGGCGAACCTGATGCTGGATTTGGAAGTACCATCACCACCCGGTGGCTATAAGCTGACGACTCTGACGTGTGATATTATGGCAGTTTGAACAAGAATTTCTTTTACAACTTCAGTTTTACAAGTAAGTAGATCAAAATTATTTTGAAAAAACCTGGTACTACTTCCACTCTGTTTATTAAAATTAGATGTGGACTAATCAACATAGATGTGGCTTAAAAAGTACTACCTAAGGAGAACAACGTAGAAGTACTGCGTTGTAGTCGAAGTCTAAGTAATTCAAAACTTTTGACAATGAGAATCAAGAAAACGAAATCCCCCTACTAAGAAACTCTAATCCCCGCAACGCCAGCACCAGAGCAGGAACCTTTCTCAATTCTTTAGGCTCTACCTCGCCATTGAGTACGACAGCATACTTCTCCACCACTGGTGGTGATATGTCTTCGACTGCAGGGGGAGGACGTTTCAATATCACTCAATCGACTCGGTTTGGTGGGGAACAGCACTCAACTTCTGGCCGCTTCAGTACCTGTACAGGGACATCGTTCTTCAGTAATCAAGAAGCTGCGGCGGGAGGGGGGAAAGTTATGGATTTAATTCATTCTTTCTTCCCTAACTTTCTTCACTGGCACTTATCTCACGCTTGTACAACTACAACTTCACAAAATATATCAACTTCTATCGTAGTTATCATTCCTCTAGTATTTTTCTAATCCGTTCGGGAAAGAAATAAGTTCTCCTAGACAAGTCCGCTCCCCTGCCAGAGGCGCAAAAAGCACAGACACCCAGAAGTCTCCAGCAGTTTCAGGAGTCAAGGAAGGCACCTCTGCTATAGACCAAGCGAACGCAGCCGCTGGAGATCTTTTGGCAGCAACTACTCGAACCACGACTCCTGCAGGTCACACGAGTCACGCTGGTACGTCGACTAGAGCGGGATCGAAAGAACCTCCTATGACCAGAGCTTCTTCTAAAGAGAGAGACCAACATCAACATGATGCACACGGACGTCGTCTCAATTCTGCTTCTGGTAGGATGAATGGAGCTCCACAAGAACAAGCACATCAACACTCTTCATCAACACTGCATGAGCAACATCTTCATTCGTCTAACAACTTTCCCTCGACCACCCATGCTGAGGATCCTTCATTGGCGTCAATTACGTTCTCACCTGGAGGTGGCCCTCAAGGTGCTTTATTTCAAGAATTCAACTCGCAACTCACTGCGAAACTGTCATTGTCACCGTCAGCTAGAGTCTCGCTCTCCGAACAGTGGTCCATGCTGAGTACGTTGCGGTCGTCTTTGTTATGGACGAGGTGATGCCTTAGGTTTTACTTGGGTGTGGTTTAGGGTTAGGGTTTCTAAGATGGCTTAGGGTTTCACTTGTAGACAAGAACTGAAAATACATCTACTTTGCTTCTCGAACAAAGATCTACTGCTCCACTTAAACATCATTCAATCGAACATATTTATTAGCCTCCCGCATTCTCACCTAGTACTAGTAGTACTAGCAAACAAATATAAATATTTATCCTAGATTGCAAAGAACTAACACTCAAAGAACTAAGTACACTCCACGCTCACCTCTCGTTTCCCGTCTCCCCCCTGCTTTCATCTCCCGCATCCAACGGGACTGCTATCCGCTTTGACAAGTCCGATAGGCACACCTTTGGAGAAAAAGGTTTCGCTGCAATGTTGGATCACTATAGGATTGGCGGAATGCTGTATCCTGGTCAGGGATTTGAAGCTGGTGTCATTCCGGACTCGACCAACGTAGAACACGTGCAGTGGGTGCCGGATGTCGAAGCGAAGTCAGGGTCCTTGGCAAAGCCAGAGCCGATAAAACCACCACTGTGGGCGAAAAAGACACCGGTAATATTAAGTTGGATTTTTAGATCTTTGAGATGTGACTAATATGTTCTACAAGAACTTTGACATTGTGACTTTTTACCGATTTATTAATCTCAAAACGATCATTCTCAAAACGATCGGACCGCAAAGAGAGATTAGAAGTGTCATTGTAGTGGCGCAAGGAACAGAGCGAGACTCGTGTCACTGTGTAGTTTTGGAGCTGCCCACGAGACGCTCGTGCTCGTGTGACTTGGATCTGTATAAGTCTGCTTGTCATCCTTTCGATTCTGTGACGAGTGATCAATCTAATGTAAAATCTATTGAGTGTCGCAAATACCACAACCTGTCGCAAATACCACTACCCTGTTCTGCTTGAGTGTTTCTGTTTTCAACGAGGAGGCGCCCCTCAGTCGTGCATTATTCTGTGTTACTTCGAGGAGATACGATGAATGAATGAAGAAATTCAAGATTTGATTATGTCGACTACTCTTCTTCATGATGGATTCCTTACTTGTTCGCTTCTCGCTCTGCAGGACTCCTACTTCGTAATTTTGGACTTTTTGGTTTTGTTTTGGCCCACATCAAGTATGTAAATTTATTTTTCATTGTATTTGGAATGCAAAGCCCAACCCCCGAAACGTGGAAAGACCCGACATTTCAACTTTAGCTTGATAGCTGAAGGAGAGGTTGGTGTTGTAACTTCTTCTACTTCACTGAGTCATGCATTGGGCACTTATCTATCAACATGTCGCTATTGTATGAACATCTCCTCAAAGAGCCCCAGGTGGGGCCACCTGATGCTCCGCCTGTTGCTACATTTAACATGAACAATCTCAAGAGCGGGGAAGCACGCGTCACGCATCCTTGGGGTTTGGAGGGATGGCGTGCCGAGATTTTCAAGAGATCATCTCCTATAAGACGTTCTAGAAGCGCTAAATGTGTTGAAAGTAGTAAACAGGATTTGGAAGTAGATCTTCATTTGTATAATCCGAATATTATGCTGGATAATAAGAATTATCCAGGTACTAGTGGTAATTTCGTTCCACTTCCACACCCAGAAGTACCTATTGGAGGTGTCAAGAAGAGGAGTACTATGGGTGGAGGTGATAGTCAACAAAGTTTTGCTGGTTTTCGTGGAAGTTTTATTGGTGGCAATTCCTACTCTTCTAGCTTTACGTCTACTAACAGTTCTATGAAAATCACTGGTGGCTTTGGTGGTTCTGACAGGTCACCGCGTGGTGGACGTGGTCGATCCTTGTCATCTAATTCTAGTAATTTAGGAGGTCGTGCTGGGATTGGGAATACAACTAATTCGCTAATGTCCAAGAATGATTTCTCTGCATTTGGTGGTGGTAACTTAGCAGGTGGATCACTTGGTAGTGGTCCAGCACAGCATGTTTTTGGTGGACTTGGTAGTCCATATAATTTGAAAATGAAAGCAAATAATGACTCAACCCCAAGCAAAAGGCGTTCGTCAACCCATGACAATTTTTTCCCTAGCAAACACCAGAGCAGTTGCAGTAAACAGAAGTCGTCCCCAAGAACATTGCACCATTTGCATGCTGATGCTGCAGCACCTTCTCCAGAAGGTGGACCGGCGTGGGCACGTTCACCCCCAAAGACGGCAGAGCAATCGACTCTTGCCAACACTCATTGCGGTTCCTTCTTTGATTCCCGCGTTCAGGTTCTCGCCGATTTCCGACGGGCTGATAAGGCAGTAGGGATATCCCCAGACCTCTATGCGAAACAACGACCGGATCTGAAAGGCGAAGTGGATCGCTTGATGGCCGATTTGTCCTGTCGACGTACCGTTTATAGTGGAGTTCTGTATCGACCTAAGATTAAGGCTTAATATATTTCATGATTTCCTTCCACGACTGGTCATTTCTCGCAGTTTTCCTCTTGAAATTCTGAAGAAATGAAGGGAAGAAATGAAATGTTTTGAGCTCTAATAAGACGATCACGCAGGAAGCGGCAGAGGCAAGCGTAGGGTATGAAGGACCGGGTACGTACTACAAGCCGAAGCCATTTGGAAACCCGAGTGTTGGAGTAGGAAGGGTGAAGAAAGCAGAGGACGAAGACGTAGATCATGCTCATCAGTCTCATTCATCATCTGCTAGATCAGCAGACCATCACCAGGCAAGGATAAGACCACGAGCGGGAAGCAGTACGTCGACGACGACAGCGTCATCGATGACATCAGCAAGGAGTGCTAGCACATCTTCGTCGGGAACTTATGAATCCTTGATTTTCAAAATGTGATTGAAGAATCTCCCTTAAATATTTTTAGATCGACGTTGTACTATGAAAAGACAAACTGCCTTTGGATACAATTCCCAAACCCAAAAAAGCGAGAATTTTCGAGCTTTTTTGGCTTTTTGGTGTCTTAGTGGAAATCGTGCGAAAGGGCAAAAAAGATGGCAAGCCCAGCTTTTTCGCCGGTTTTTTCTGTTTTTTCGTCGGATTGTGTCCCAAAAAACAAAAAAAGCCCGCGAAATGCCAGAAAATTGCCAAAAATGCACGACTTTTCTGGCTTTTTTGGGTTTTGGCACGGTTTTGATTCAAACGCCAAGGGACGAAAAACGCCCGAAAAGCCAAAGAAAAAAGCCAGAAGAAAAGCGAAAAAAGCCAGAAAGTTCTGGCTTTTTTGGGTTTGGGAATTGTATCCAAAAGCAGTTTGTCTTTTCATACGTTGTACTGATCGAATAGTCAACATTGTATAAGTAGAGAAATGAAGATTGATGTCAGTAATGAAATATAATAAATAGAATACTGAAGAAAACTCCTTCTACGTACTTTGTAAGTATGCTCCCCTACAACTTTTGCTTTTCCCCTTTTCCCCAAGAACTTCGTCACCCTCGTCCTCTAATCCTTCTCTTCCGCCACGATGCTTCAGCAACGGAATAAGGCTCGAACCTTGCCCAAGAGTTCTTGGCTTACTTCTTCCGTCGGATGGGAAGGCAAGATCAATGCTGCCTACACAGTAGGCGGCCGCTTGCAGGAAATTCGGCGAAAAGAAGAACAGCACGAACGTGAACAACTGATGCATGTGAAGTTGGCCATGGAAGAAGAAGAGCGCTTGAACAATAACGCCAGTCGGGGAGGTGGGACTGGGAGGAGAACACCATCATCGAAAACTAGGAGACGGAGGAATCTATCACCTAGCTCGCCAAGAACCGCGTCTGGTGGTTCGAGAGCAGGGCATAGTCATGGAAGCTCCAGGACCAGAGGAGGACGAGGGGGTCATGCAAAGACGAAGAAAGCTTCTTCTAAAAATGCTAGTGGTCATCAGGGTCATGGGCATCCTGAGGATCCAGACGACGATGAAGATGACCTGGGTGGAAGCATCCTGGACGGCACTGGCCTGCTTGCTGCAGAAAACTACAAACTGGGATCCGTCTTTCAGAATCTACCCTTCTGAGATACTATCTGCTCCTCAATATATTATTGTCATTGAAATTAGTGAATTTTTAGTGAAGTCATAACATGAACCATCTACTTTCCCGCGCAACTGTAAGTCTAAGATTCCAGCACTGATAATGTCTTGTTTGATGCCCACAATGGACTCCGCACACGCTCAAACAGATGAAAAAACGCAACGTACATAGAAGCATGTCTTTTCTCAAACGAAATACTAGGAATAGCATAATTATAGATAATGACCAGCAGCAGCAGGAGCTGTAGCCAATGGGCTACTGTCATCATGGAGTGGTTCGTGGTTTATACGCCATTTACATACTTACGCATGTAATTTTCAACATCAAGCTGTAAGAGCTAGTGAGCAGGTCTTTCAAGAATGTACTTAATCCTATATATACGCAGACCACCTTCTACACTAGTCTAGATGTCTAATTTCGTTTGGCTGATACATCCCATTAATTGTTCTGGACAAGGATGCATGAGCATCGATGAGATAGAGACATACTACAGGAATTATCTCACAGGAGCAACAAGATCGTGTTCGTTGGTATCTGAGACGATCAACAAGAGCGTGTTCGTTGGTATCTTAGAGGATCAGCAAGAGCGTGTTGTTGAGAAAACCTGCACCTGCTCTCTCGAACTCTACGCAGCGATCTTCCAGTGTAAAAGAGGGCTGATACAAGGAAATTACCGCCAGCAGATGCGGAGCGGGAGCAGCCAGGGGCAGGAGCCCGGTCTGTCGCGGAGAAATTTCGGATTGGCGGACTTCATATTGAAACAACAGATTTGAGAATTCATCTGCTGCACATCTACAAAAATCCTCATGTTGAAGGAGCAAGGTGGAGAGTGCCAATCTGTTATGAGAGCCGGTGAGTAAAAGGACTCGGTAGGGCAAGCCTAGTTGTACGAGTTAGCGGGGGTTCCTTCTGTTCCTACGAGAGACATCAACCTAATCTGTAGTTTATCTGAGGTAAGCGAGCGCATTTTTCGATGTGTTTTCGAGAAACAATTGCAGAAATCTCAAGTCTAAGATTGAGATTCTATTGTGCATCATGAAACAGGAGGAGTGCTTTATGCTGTAGTATCCCCCCATGCCTAGTAGAGCTTCTTCCATTCGTTGTTCTTTCTCTGAGCTTGGGTCCCGTTATTTTCTTGATTCTTCTGTTCTTGTTCAACAGTTTATTAAAGATCTTCTTCTTCACTCATACGACATACCTCCACCAACAGCAACAGAGTAAGCAAAAATAAAATGTCATCGACGCAACAAGTTGCAGCTGCTGAGCTGCGGGAGACCGTACGCGTTTGCCGTGATGCCATGACCAACTTGGAAGGTGAGCTAGATGGCCTTGCCACCGAAAAGGACATCTTACTCAAAGAACTCGTCAGGATACGGGAACGCTGCGCCAGCATCGATCACCAGTTTCTGTTGAAGCATAAGGAGTACGAATCGGCCTCTACGTTGTTGAAACTGTGTGAGGAAGAATACTCAAAAGTGTGTGCGAGAAGAGAGCCGACAAGAGCACTGTTGGCAAACTCGATGCAACCACCGATAATGAGTGCTGTGCAACAAGGTCAAGGAGGTGCTGCTTCTCCTCAGGGGAATAGGTGATCAGGATGGCAGCCACTTAATACATGAGGGGAGTACTATAATTTTGACGCATATTATGTGAACAACGCTAGTATAACTGTGACAGTAGACTAATCATGATCGAGTTCGAGCAGACGGCGACGGGATTTGCGCGTAAACTGTCGACGGATATTAGACAGGTTGATCGATATCGAATACAAATGATTTCTTGATTGTGTACTACAGCAATGTGGATCCATCTCGAAAATAAATGAACTTTTATTTTAGGCACTATGACATCCGCATTTTCTCGTGGTTGCAAGAAGCTTCTACTTCTCTCGTTTACGGTGTTGTTGTGCTACTTGTGATCGGTGTATCGTCGCTTCATTATAGTCTTCGGTATCGGTGGGACTATGCGGGATGGCGAAATCGAAAAGAGTGCGAGTGGGCAAGAACATTGAAAACGAAAGAGGGGCTTTATTAGTCAAGAAGATCGATGATATTTAAGTACTCGAAAACTGAAAATAACCGAGTTACTGACTGCAATAAAGGAGGTAGCTTAGCACCAAGGCTACTCTTCCTTCTCGTCAGCATCTCGGTTATTCTAAGTAGTTACTCGCTTATTTCAGTTTTTCGAATAATCGAATCGGTCATTCAATCAATATCCGCCTCCCAGAGATCTACCCACACATATTCAACCCCAAACTGGCCCCGACGGAAAGCCCGCAAAAGCGCCAAGTACTTGGATACTCTCTCATTACAGATTAGAGTTACACAGGCAGAATCTGAAAAAATGCATCAACCTGAAGAGGATGTCGAAAGAGGACAACCAGAGGAAACCTCGTACGGAATAGCAAGCCACGTGCAACTAGTACAACCGCGACAGGCTTGCACCTCGTCCATAAGAAGACCCTTGTCAAGGATCGACACATCTTCTAGTGATGATGGTAGCTCCTGCTCGTTCTCGTCTAGTCGGCATTCGAGCCTAACAAGGCGGGAGAGAACCTCAAGTCGGGGGAGGCGAGAGAGGACATCCTCAAGTCGGACAAGACGCGTCGTCGTGGCTGGTTCGGGAGGCGTAGACCGAGAACAACAAGAAGAAACCCTAACTAACGATGTAGTTGGAGATGATTTTAATTCCGCTGCTGGTGGAACGGGTCAGCCTACAACCGCCCACAGAGGACCGATTCTTTTCTACGACGAGAATGGAACTGGTAATAATCAAGAAGATGCAGCTTCGGCAGATGGAGGTGCTGAAAGCCAGAAGGACGTGCCGGAGAACACTGCAGCATCTAGCACAACTACAACAGGAGGGGGCTGTACGGATGATCAAACGAGAAATCAGCAGTCAGATGATCCCACTGGTTGTACTTCTGCCACACAGGAAGCGCTGCAACAAGTAGAAGGCCGCGAAGGAACGACTGGTTCAGGTACTAGTGGTCGTGCGTCTGCTCCGAAGATACAACCTCCAACATCATCAGGAGCATCCTCAGGCGAGACTGATTCTCCTACACAACCGCACGTTAATCCTCCTCTACTTACTTCAAATGGTGGTGTTTTGGCAGGAGGATTTTGGAGTGAACTAGTTTCGATCTTTGCCTCTGTTGGAACCAGTCGGCTGTCTTTGTGGCCTGGCCAGCTTCCTGGAAGTGGTGCCGTAGTGCCAGTGTATGATGCAGGAGCAGGTGCAACAGCACCACGGGCAAGAAGTACTTCTTGTACACCTCTTAGTACTACTTCTTGGTGTGCGGCAGGTCCAGTGCTGAGCATTTTCGACAACCAACATCATAGGCCAAGAGTTTCTGCTGTGAAACATCAAAGAGTTGCTTCTTCTGGTAGTACTGGAACGACAGAGAATGAAGATCAAGAACACGATGTCGCGTTTACGCATAGCAGAAGTAACGAACAAGAAGGAGGTTCATCTTCGTCGTCATCGGGTAGAGGTAGTGGTATAAGTGGTTCACCAACAAGTTCTAGTAGAAGACAAGAATTACGAACTCGCGGTTGCTTAGGTGGAGTTGCTCACAAGCAAGACGACCATCACCATCAAGATCAAATAGGCAATCGTAGAAAAGACCCGGCGTCATTTTACCAGCCGCGTGAATTTTTGTGTCATACACAACAGCGTGGCTGTTTCCTTTTGTGGACGGGTTTTGGAAATGCAGCTGATAGAATATTTTTAAATGAATCTAGTACTTCGTCAGTGAAGATGGGTACTATGGGGTCGAAGCGTGGAGGGGATTTGCAGAATCGACATGATCCTGGACTTGCACAAGTCGATCATCTACCAGATGGAGTTGGAGGAGGGCTCGATATGATTCACGGTAGTTCTTCTGGGATCAACAAGCCGATGCACCATAGTAACACTATTACTACACTTCATCCGATGTTGAACGAGGACCCTAAGTTGTTACTAGTAGAACAAGAAATGTTGACAGAGGAGGAGGAGAAAATCCTCGACCGCTTTGGTGCTTACGCTCTTACTCCACTCCTCTCCGACCCGGCTGGCCAAGAGGTGATTCTCAACTTCTGCACGTTGATGGAGGGCATTCAAGACGGAACCAGTCTAGTAGTCTTCTACTTTTTGAAGAACAACTACTACTTGAGTCCTATGGAGTCCTCCATCGCTTTGGGAATAATTCAAATGCCGTGGATCTTGAAGCCGTTGATGGCTTATGCAACGGACACTGTATTCCTCAATGGGTACCAGAGACGTAGACCGTGGATCATTTTGATGAACCTCTTGACGGCAGCTTCCTATGCAGCCATCGGCGCCAGTGGATTCCAACTCTCTCTGCCATTGGGCGTGCTCTACCTGACAATGACGAATATGGGCAGGGCTTTTGCTTTGGCTGCGATCCAAGGGGCGATAGTGGAACGAGGACAACAACAAGCAGTAAAAACAGTAACCGGAGGTCCTAGTAGTAAAACAACCGGAGCAAGCTGCCCAACAACATCAACATCAGCCGTAGCAGCAACTTCTGATCAGAGCATTTCGGAGTTCTTCTGGATTCGCAGCAGTGGAGCACTAATTGCAAGTTATCTGTCTGGCGTTTTACTAGAAAAGCACGTCCCGGTAGATCTGCTAACAGGCTTGTCCATGGCGCCATTGGCAGCAGCAACGATTGCAGGAATCTGGATGGTGGAAGAAAAGAAACAGATGTCAACATCTAGTATTAAGGCTCAACTTTCAATGGTCATTGCTTGGGGTTGCTGGTCACTGAGATCGAAGAGGCGACCCCTTGAGGAAAGATGGGGGGAGAACGAAGGGAAAGGGGAGAGCTTTGAAGGGGGTCGCTTTCGTTCAGAGTCATGACGACCAAGGAATGCTGAGCTTTAATAATAGATCTCAATCTCGTCGGCAAGTGGGAACGACAAGGACACAAACATCAGAATCTTGTTCTAGCATTTCGTCTTCAACATCAGCACTTCATCTTGCTGGATTGGAAGGAGCACAACCAGGAGTAGGGGCTGTAGAAGAACCTGTGGATGAGGGTCCCACGCGTGCATTTTCTCGAAAACATCTAAGACAGCTGTGGAGGGAGCTGAAAGAAGCGTTGAAGAATCCGATTTTCTATGGGCCCGTGATCTATCTGTTGTGGTACTTCAGCTTCAATTGGAATTATAGAGTTCTTGTTTTAAGGCTCAGCTTTGTTGTAGTTTACGATGTTGATGAGGAAATCTTGATCTTCTATTTTCTACTAGTTCATCCTCTACCTACCTTCCTCTGCCTCAAGCTCAACGCTAACGCATGATTGATACTCTGAAGCCTTCATCAACTAAAGGCCTCAAAGTCAAAGCAGGTGTTAGTATAAAAACAGATAGAAGAGGATCCATGACATGACATGACATCATGACATCTTCAGTTACTGCTGCGGTCCCAACTACGACGACGCTTTGTACTACTATTACGTGAACAAATTGCATTTTTCGCCAGAATTCATGGGCAGGATCTCCTTGATCCATTCCTTCGCCAGACTGTGCGGATTGGGGTTCTATCGTTTCCTCGTCAGTGGTCCTGGGTCTAGCTGGACGACGCGCAAACTCCTCCTCTCCGCGACACTTCTCTCCGTGCCCTTCTACGTTACGTCTCCGGCTTTGATAAGCAGTGGATTGTACTCGAAACTAGGGATAAGTGCCAAGTTCTTGGCTTTGGGTGGCGAAGTGGTGCGGGATAGCTTCTTGTATGTGCAGTTGATGCCAGCACTCACAGCGGCGACGTTGGTGGGGCCGAAGGGGATGGAAAGTACTACTGATGAATCTAAGAAGAAATAATATGGCTGTACACTTCTGAGATCTTGTAGTGGTTTCTACACGTTTTTCGAGATCAAGAATAGGCTGGCTCCTTCGAAATTGTAACACACTTATCTTCAACTGAAGTAAGAAATGCGAATAAATCTTCAGAGACCATACCAAAATAAGTAAAGAATTCAAAGACCATAGCCATACCAATTACCAAAATATAGGTACAATTTTCTCGGTCGTAACCGCTCTCGGACACGCGGGTAAAGGGGTGCAGAGATTAACTTCAGCGGCCACAATCGCTGCTTTCGGGGTTACAGCCGATAACTTCGTACACCTCACACCCCTAATATTCTTCTGCGGTAGCACACTTTGTGTACCGATTTTGGTTTTGCCGTTCATCAAGTTTGCGGATGAAGTAGATGCAACTGAAGGTGGTACGCGTAGTACGATGAATAATTTGCTCAGAATTGAAGCTGCAGATAATTTGAATGCTGAGGAAGGGAAGGAACACCCAGAAGGAACAGATTTTAGGGAAAGAAAACGACAAGATTGATGGCGATCATACACCCTGTTGAACAGAAGTCTAATATTGCCTGTTGATGACGACGACTATTTCTCTGACATAATTTCCCGAAGGGTGTATCTATACTTCAATATCTAACGAATGCAACGATATGACTGTGAACAGTAAAGATAACGACATTTTTCTATTCGTTTCGCTTTTTTCTGTGCCGACGTTTCGCATGATACTGATTTCTTCCATGAATACTTACTTTTTTTCTTCAGGAGCCACGTATCGAATTTCTAAGTTTAACATGATGATGCGTGTGAACAGGGTCGTCAGGCTTTGACCACCTAATAGTAATGATTTCCTTGGACTAGATGTGATGTGATAAGTACTTACAACTAGAACTTGATATCTTGTAATATTTACTCTTACAACTAGTCTGTCGCGAGTGAGTAGTTGTACTACATCAGCCGTATGTAGTTGTTTCGATTTTCTAAAGCGAAATCCAAAGGAAGGAGGAACAAGCAAGAGAACCTTATGGAGATGACGCATTGTTGTACAGGTGGTCAAGTGAAAAACGAAAAGTCTTTGTCTTTCTACTTGTTTGGTTGGTTGTCCGTTTTTTGGGATTTTTTGTCCGAGGAGGATGTCACTACTCAGCAACTTGTTCTTTGTCCGAGGAGGATATCGCCAAAAATCATGCGACTGCCGCTGCAAATAAAAGGGCTTGATGTTCTAAGATAAGAAGTACAACTAGGCACACTCTTCTCCAGAGGGAACTGTCGCGATTCTTCTAGGTTCAAGAGGTGCACGTCATTTTCATAGCGGAATAAAGAGCAAATAACTGTGAAAACGCAAAATTTCTTCTGTCACATCAAAAACACATGTCCACAGCTGCTTAGAACAAATTGCCTCTCGTGAGGCGGCGAACGCCTCTTCGTAAGGGCAATGTGGCTCATCGCCAAGATGCAGGCGGAGCCTGGACATCGAGCGAGCATGCGGCCTGCCAAGTCCAATTATATGTTGAAGATGAAAGCTACAACAAGAGCATCTTGGAAACTCTACTACGTCTACAGCTTTATTTCGTCGTCCCTTCTTCAACTTCTCCTAGTCCTACCTCCCTTCTCAACTCATCTGCAAGTGCAGTTGGCTGATGCTTCGGAAGTAGAGGAAAAGAGAGGTAGCAATACTGCAGACAGGTTACTTCGGAGAGAAGGAACGAGCCGTCGGTCAGAGGAAGCACCATCGCATGATGAAATAATGAAGGATGACACCACGTTCAATGGCGATGATGTGGTGAATCCTTTCTTGAATATGATGCACACGTCGAACATCGAACAACTCAGTCCACATGATTAAGGCTGCCCCCGCTAAGGAAGCTGCATCCTCAAGATCTATCATCCTTGCTTCTGTAGATGAAGACGTTGTAATGTAAGTACAACTAAGTAATCTAATAATTATTTAACACTATAGTATTTAATATTCCCAGCTGCATCAGGAAAAAGACGACCCATCTTCATGATGTAGAAGATGTTCTGAGGCATGCAACTTCTACCCTGGCTGGCTGCGACTTCTAACATGAGGTTGTTTTTCACCGGTTCTATCTGCTGGATCCTGCTTTGGGCACTCCGGAAGAGATGAAAACGACCATCATGCGAAAGTGCCGCAGCACGGTTGCATCTGCGCATTGCTTCCCTCTCGCGTTTGAGAAGTATTAAGACTCCTCCTGATCATAACTAGTACTACTGGTACACTTCTACAGCTTCTTTTCTTACTAGTTGGACTACTTTTCTTGCTAGTCTACTGTACTTGTCGTGAAGATCATCACATCTAGATCTACATGCTCCAGCGCGATCGCTTCTTCTAAATCAATGGTCTGATTGAATACGACTTCGAGCAAGAGGCTGACAGGAGAGCTTTTGAGGATACAGGTCAGAAATTTCGAATCGGATGCCGTGATAGACGAGCAAGAATGCCACCTCCAGAGCCAATGCTATGATCATCATGTATTCGAAAACTCAAAATAAGCGAGCTACTGACTGAAATAAGAGAGGCTTGACTACATTCCTCTTCTTTCAGTATCTCCATTATTTTCAATAGAAGTTACTCGGTTATTTCAGTTTTTCGAATAAAAAAATATGCCAACATAACCAAGATGTTTAGAGAACAAGAGTCTAAACAAACAGGCTGAAAGTTCTCCTCCATCAACTCCAAGTAAAAAGCATCATCAATAGCAAGTGCAAGAACTACTTCTACTTATCTAAATATATTATGCACAGACACCCCGACCCCTCGTCCTATACGAGGACCCACGACCGCTAGCGCTATCCACTCAATAGCAACTCCATATAAACGACCTCCCTTTTTTACCCAGCGCCTTCCACCTTCATGCCACGGTGGTCTCCTGGAGTTGCAACGTGTGTTGGTCTACTACCGCAAATTGTTCGCTGGTATGCAAGACTCTGGGACGTTGGCTTTGGTAGGTGGTGGCTTTGGCTTACGTGGAGATGTCACAGCACAAAACCCGGCGGGACCCGCGTTTAAACCTAGTAATCTTATGGTTCACGTTCTTACACGTAGTTGTTGTTGACGTTCAAATTTTTACAACTAGTTGATTTTTGATGGTTCAGCGTTTATAATCCTATAATGCCGCTAGAAGATTGTTGTCCGTGGTGATTATCCTGCTCGAACCACCATCTCCTGTGCGGATCATTTAGTTACTGCTGCTACTCATACTAGTACTACTTTGAATGCTGCAGCTGATACTTGTAGACCACTTGTATGTAAAATAAATATCAAGATGAACTATGCCCCCGCAGCTTCATCTAATAGACCAAGAGGAGAAGATAACGCTGACTGGCGAGGACAACAGCTGGTGATTGATTTGCTGAACCATGCAAAGATTGACGCGGTTTTGGTGCATCCAGAGACCGATCTGCATGCTCCACGACAACGTTATAACTACATTTACGGCACCAGCACTTCTCTCGAACTCGATCTTGTTGTACCCCTGAGTAGTAGATATGTATGATCTCCCATAATGTAATTAAGTTTTGCATTCGTAGTTGTATCATCGGTGAAGTAAGGCTGCTAGATGACTAGTACACCAATTAAACTCACGAGGACCATAAGCATAATTGTAGTAGCCCACCTACAAAGCTACAAGTACTACAACATCATGATCATGCAGGACGAGAATTCAGCGCCAGCTGCACTTATGATCCTCTTCTAAGTCCCGGCACCCAAAAGTACAGCTAATGGTAACGCAGAGAGTATGAGTATCTCGCGAATTTCAGCGTCAACGCACTGCGACAACGATATGGACTGCGATGCATCTCTGAATAACCTCAGGGAGAGCAACTTCGTTTGGATGCACCGACTACTCGACTCGCGCTCTACCACTCCCTGGGCTAGAGACTCGGTTTATCAAGGTTATGGAGTTGGAGTAGATCATGTTGCTGGTGAAGTAGAGAGATGCCACCTGTGGTGATAGAAGATGATGGGAGATGAGATTAACATAAAGATGAAGAAGTTCTTCAATTTTCTTCCATTAAGTACATTTATTCTAACGAAAGAAGCTTCCAAAAAACGAGAACATCTGGAGTTCCGATGCTCCCAGCAACATGGGCACAGGCGGTCGCCAGACTACGCCACTACTAGTCAAAATCGTGCGAGACAGGATCTCCGAAGGCGTTTACGTGTCAAGGAACGCCTGCATTTACCCGTTTAATACACGCGGCGTCAAGTCGCTCGTTCCTCATGGTCGAGGTTACAACAACAGATTGGTACCACCCTGGATCGAGTTTGTGGAGAACCCGGTTGACGACCTAATCCGCTTCATGACGAACTACGAAGATCGGTGCGACAGGAGTATATTACGGATGCGTCATTATTTTGAAGTTTTTGGTCACAACTCTCAACACTTTTGACAGTAGCTAGCAGTGGTGATTTCGTTTTCGTTAGGATTATATTTCGATCTAGAATCCGCCCAACATTATAAGCACTATTGTGGTCGTTTACTTAAATCTGCACTATAATTGTGGTTTATACTTAAATCTGCATATAATACTTATAGAGCACAGCTTCTCGCATTTGGATTTCATCTTCCATTTACGATTTATTTCTATGGAAATTTGACTTTGAGACGCACAAAGAACCGGACACCTCTAACCACCGTCGTGACGAATCAGCACATTGCCGATGACCTTGTCCTTTGGGCCACCATAGTCGATAAGGGTTTGCAGCTTGATGCGATTCTCGGAGGCGCCATGCCAGTCCCAGTGGTAATGCGGTTGCCGTATGCCGACAAGATTGCGATGCGGCCACTGGAGACTTAAGGCTCCCGCTATTAATCCATCAATATTATAATAAGTAAAGAAAAAGAAGTTGAAAAACCTACAATCTATCTCATACTCCATTATAATAACTTCAACATGAGACGGACGGTACTCCTAGTCGCTCTGTTCTATGTTCTTTGGAGTTGCAGTTAACAGCGTAGTTACCTCAAGTAGTGCATACTTACTGTTATATATATTAAGGGACGATCACGCCTCTTCGTCCTCGTGAGGAATAGCAATAGACATCTTCTTCAAGGGGTGGACCACATCTTCAACAACAAGCTGGAGATCAGGGGCACCAGAGCAGGGATGGATGATCAGGGGCACTACGTAATCGCTCTAAAAGAGCCTATTGTGGAGACCTGCTTCCCATGTTGTAGCCCACATCAAATTCGATTTGAAGGACCGACGGACTGTGCCTACGATCTCTCCGGTATTCCTGATAAGAGGTCACTGTGAAGCTGAAGGAGCCTTTTCGGCGGGAGACTTCGCTTGTATGGCTTCATCTCCATTGTTTGAACCCTGAGACTCAGTCGTTTAAAAAGTTGTATCAGGATAGTCGTCATTGTCAGACAACATGTTTGTGTCATGAACCCTCAGTCGTCTCAGTATTTTAAAAAGTTGTATCAGGATAAGAACTCTACTGTCATTTTTGTGTAGAACTTGAAGGAACTCAGTCGTTGGTTTCTCCATCTCCTCAGTCACCCCTAACTTTGCCGGCAGTGCAAGTGGTAATATTGACGACGATGGAAATCCGAAGGATGAGAATACGGGTGCTTTGACCGCTGAGCGAGTACTTGGCAACAGAAATGCAGTTCAAACAGACCAGGCTCAGGCTCAGGCGGGCCCCCAAGGTGGAGCTTCTTTGCTGCAAATGGAAGAAGAGAGGGGCATTTTTGGCGAAAGCGAGGTTCTCAGGGATGAGGAGACTTCTAGAATTATATGACAGAAAAAAGTCTACTCATACTTCTCAAGAAAAGAGGTTTTTTCCTACTTAGAAAGTGCCTACTTTCTTGAGGATGAGTACACTTTTTCGCTTCATAGATTAGTGGAGAAGATCAATATGCCAGTATAACATCAACATTTTCACCATCCAGTGGAGCAACAACAGGCGTCGAAATAAACGGAATTAGGCTGGACTTCAACGACGAGCTCTTTCCGCCGTCAGATGCGGAACAAGTGTCAGAAATGTCATTTAGTAGTGTAGGACGAAAGGACGCAACTGGTGCAACATCTGCATCGACTTCTACTGCAGCCGAGGAGACAACGGGTGTTTCATCTTCAACGTCATTCATACAGGAAAAGAAAGCACTATCTTCCAATGACATCAAAGGAAGTACAACTTCTAGGTCAGCGCCAGAAGATGGTGCAGGAGAAGTAAGTGCCGAAAGAGCAAAAGCAATTCAAGAAGATGAAGAGGAAGAGGAACACCATCAACAAGAAGATGAGTCGCGGCAGTCCTCGAGCAAGAATGCACCCTCTTCATCAGAGGACGGACCCGCAAACACTGCTCCTTCATCAGCGTCCACCTCCGACGAAGCACAGCAAGCAACTACTACTCCCTGGTCCTCCCTCTTAGAAGAAACCCATACTCGTCAAACTCAGACGTCTTCGATGAGTACCGTTTCTCATAGTACTCTTCGAATCAATAGCGACTTGGCGAATCTGAACCTTGTCACTGAGCGGCTACGGGATATTCAACTGCCGATTCGCTGGAAAGGTCACGTGGACCTGCTGAACCACTACATGTGGGAAACGCATTATTTGAACTTCATGACGGACGCGGTGTTATGACATGCAGGAGATCTAAATAGGAGATCAACTCAAAATAAGCGAGCTACTGACTGAAATAAGAGAGGCTTGACTACATTCCTCTTCTTTCAGTACCTCCCTTATTTTCAATAGTTACTCGGTTATTTCAGTTTTTCGAATAGACGCGCGGCTACCTAGATTAGAAGTAGGTATTGATCACTACTTACACTCGTAAGTATTTCTATTTCTCATTCTGTTACGACCATGTTTCATAACGCTTTTGCTTAAATTTTCTAAATAAAAAAAGAAAAAGATGTTCATCGATCTTGTGTGTACTAGTATTCCGAACTTCAATCTCAGCATTCTGCTCGTTTTGGTTTTCCTTACAAGAGAAATTCTAAGGAGACGAGACGCCCTTGCCGCAGATGTAGCCATCGTTCTACCCTCCAGTCTCATGAGCGCTCCTTTCGGCAAATTGAAGCATCGAATTTCACCGGACGAATCAGGCCTAGAAGAAGCGTTACAAGGGACAGCTGCAAGTCCTTCTACGTCTGGTACTGCTAGAATGGTACATCTAGAGATGATTCACGTAGTAAGAGGAGACTATGGTCCATGTTCATCCACAGGTACATTACTAGAGATGATTCACGTAGTAAGAGGAGACTATGGCCCATGTTCATCCACAGGTGCCGCTTCTTCTTCTTCATTGTTGGAGGAAAAGGAAAAATCCTTCATCGCCTCCGCTTTTTCCGGTCTCGACCGTAACAAGAGAGAGGAGCAAGTTAAGGAAAGTTGTACACGTTGTTGATCATGCAGCTCATCAGGGCTGCCACCTGTGCCTCTCTGGTGTTGATTAATACTAATTACTTATGCCGTACTCGGTCAAGCACAAAAAGATCAAAAAGCGGACCATTGTCGTGCAAAACTTCTCCGGCGGGAGAACTTTCTAGTAAGAACATCAATCTTGACACGAACTAAATCCAAAATATCACCAATTCTGCGGCAAGAGAACTTTCTAGTAAAAAGAACAACATCATCAACCCTGACGAAAGCGAAACTTTCAATAGTTTGTTACTCGATCATTTCAGTTTTTCGAAATCGAATACAACAATCCGAGCTGATACACTTATCAAGAACCGCATCTCCTCCGATCCTAAAATCATATCCCCCCCTCTTCTAACTACAACAGCCGTGACGAATCAAAAAGTGATAAGGCGTATGGCACCCGACTTTTAACGGCGAAGGATATCCATGACCAATTTCAGGGCCAAACATTAAGGCTGTAGCTAGTGCATCTTTTTCTTTGACGGCATCCTTGAAAGAATAAAGGTATGGAGGAGTATCCCAGTGGGATACATTGGCATTATAAATACTTTTCAAGGATTCAGTTTCAGCTGGAACAAGATGAATCAAGGAGAGCGTTAAAAAGATTGGACGTAATGCGTGTGTCGGCGATTGAGTTAGTAGCCTTAATCATGGAGCGAATGGTAGTCTCGGAACCAACTGACATTATGTGAGTCCTTATACTGCTGGCATATGTAATATGACAGAAAAAAGTGCACTCATAGATACTCAAAAAAGGGGCTAACTTCCTACTTAATATAGATTTTAGCCAATTTGTTCTTGAGTGTTGTAAGTGCACTTTTTCCTTAAATAGCTCAAAGCATCCTCAACAACATTATCCCTAGCAGCTCTTTTTCTTCTACTTGAAAAAACAGCCAGGGATGTAGCTGGTCTGAGGGATGCGAACGTGGTAGCTCTAATGACGCGGGAAAGGTTCGGGAATTGCGTGCAGTTTTTAGTGCGAGCGGAATCGAGGTCACGTATTTTATGATCGTCTCCCAAAATTACACAAAATTTGAATTTGATCTTGGATGGGTTCGGCTTTGACGCCAGTTTTCTTGTCTTGAGGTTCTTGGTTTTTTATAAGGTTGAGGTTTAGGTCCAGCGGCGCTCAAAGCACTAAATAAAACAGCCGGTTAGTTTTACCTCTAGAGACTTAGCCCTTCCAACAACATATTATACCTTACGTCGAGTATTACTTTTACTACACCAGATCATAAAGTAGACTCCTCATCTTCTCTATCATGAAGATGTCCAGTCATTACCTTCTAATGCAACCTTCCTAGTAGTGAATAAGATGTACAACCTAGAAGTAATAAGGACCAAGGCTGCTCCGAGATGATTTTTTCGAGTTGATGAGGACTCAATTAGAATTATTTAGTCTTAGATACGGCGTCACAAGTACATAAGTGACGTGTTCTGGACAACTGTGTCCGAGTCCTAGAAGTAAGCTGAGTGGTGGAGGTCTCTCATTTAAAAATGTCTCATCTAAATAAAGTGGCGACGAAGAAGGCAAGCCCACACGAGACTTCCTCCTGTGCCAGCGGCAGGCTAAACAAAGGGCTGACAAGCTAAACAAGGGTCGGAACAGCTCTCAGGTATTGTTTCATCATGAGGATGATCTGTATGCAAGCCAAGAGGAGACCGACATGTGGGCAGCAAGTGTGGCCAGCAAATTGTTCAAGTTAAGAGAGCTGGTACTTAGTTTTTTTTTGAATAAGACTTGCAGCTTTTGCTTTTGGAGATGTCTTTTTATTCCTCTTAACCTATGCTCTTAACCTGACCTACCTAAAGCAACGTAAAAATCTTGTTACATCTTCCAGCAACGTAAAAACTTTGTCACGTCTTCCAGCAACGTAAAAACTTTGTCACGTCTTCCAGCAGCGTAAAAATTTTGTTACATCTTCCAGCAGCGTAAAAACTTTGTCTCGTCTTCCAGCAACGTAAAAACTTTGTCAAATGCTCCACTTCTTCTACGTCTGATGGTGATATAATGATGCCCTCCTCTTCTTAACACCGGTTCAACATAGTGCGACCCTTCTCTTACTAGCTTGGAGCGTCCGATAACATCCCTCCCACTAGGATCCCCCTCCTCCCCAAAGTAAGAGACTAAGCATGGCAAAGATGTAAGCGATACGCGTTTTCAAACTTCGAAAATTTTCCACGTTTTGCCATCGTTTGGGGATTGGGTCCCGTGCGTTTGAAGTCAAGGGCTAAGATCCCAAAACTTTTTGACTTTCGGCCCTTTCGCTGAAATTTAATGCCTTGGATTCGCGTTTTTCAAATTTCGAAAATTTTCCACGTTTTGTCGTCGTTTTGGGATTGAATTCTGTGCGTTTGAAGTGCTAAGATCCCAAAGCTTTTGACTTTAAGCCCTTTCCCTGAGATTCAATCGCTTGGCTTCGCGTTTTATTTTCCAACTTCGATAATTTTCCACGTTTTTCGTCGTTTCGGGTCCCGTGAGTTTGAAGCGCTAAGATCCCAAAATTTTTGATTTTAAGCCCTTTCCCCCGAAATTCAACGCCTTGGCTTCGCGTTTTTCCAATTTCGTTTCGTCATTTTGCGAGTGGGTCCTTTGATTTTGAAGCGCTAAGATTCCTGGTTTCCTGGTTTCTTGGTTTCCTGGTTTCCTGGTTTCATGGTTTCAGGGTTTCAGGGTTTCATGGTTTCATGGTTTCCTGGGTTCGTGGGTTCATGGGTTCGTGGGTTCGTGGGTTCGTGGGTTCGTGGGTTCGTGGGTTCGTGGGTTCATGGGTTCATGGGTTTGGGGTTTGGGGTTTGTTTGTTTTTGTGTCGGAGGTTTTGGGTTCGGGTGTTGGGGGTTTTGGGTTTGGGTGTTGGAGGTTGAGGTTTCCGAAGGGAAGTGTTTGTAAAGTTTTATTGCTCTTAATATTAACCCTAATCTTGTCACATCTTCGAGCCCACTACTCTAATCTCCCTGTCTGGCATTCTTAGACGGTCAGGTGGTGCGAGGTTCGTCGACAGAAATATCGAAAGGAAGTCCAAGAACGTAGCAGCGGAACTCGACGTCAGAGACGAGAACAACGCTGCGCAGCCTGGATACGTAAAGGCGGGAACCCCTGTCCAGTTCTTCAACGAGGTGCTGTTATGTTGAACAAGATGTTGTTGTTGTCGAAATTTTTGAAACAAATGCTGTAGCGCTTTTTTGTACATTATTCGTCTCAGAATGAAAATTTTCCATTTTGAGACGAATATTGCCCAACTGATCCCGGGGCTTCATGTGCGTTTTTTGGCTAAAAAACCGCTTTTCTATGTTCGCTGTTGGCATGGTGTTACTCCATACTTACGACCACAGTCCTCTTGGAGGTTTTGTTTAAAACTTCGGTGGAGGTCTCCATGATAAATTGATCTTCTTTTTTAGTTGTAGGCTTGGTATTCAAAGCTTCGGAGTACTGATCTACTTGGCAACCTACCATGCCATACCTAACCTTTCGTAAGTTGTGCTAAAAGTAGACAATCATGCTGATGAGCGTCTTTCCATCCTCTAAGCACCCACATGAGTTTCGGGAAAGCTATTGGACATGTTGCTCACCCCGGCGAAGGCCCAGACGATGTCAAGGCTAGGCAAGAGCAGGTATCTGACTTATGAAGGGCAAACTATGCATTATCTACCTCCTAAAAAGACTTTCGTCCTCCATGTGAGGTTCATTTCCCAGCTGCGTCCTAGTATCTTGATTCCAACTAGAACTATGACTATGTACTATAAGAAGTTACTTCTTGTTGATAGAAGCTAGTTGTAATGCTAGGAGTACAACTTCTTGCCCAGTAAAAGACTCACCTTCGTCAACATCGTAGTTCTTTTCATCTCGTGCCAGCGAAGTCAGTCAGCGGCAAGACCGCCGCTTATACAAGCATTTGGCGGATGTGGGGAGGGCAGAGTCAGAGCGCAAGACCGAAAGCGATGACGATGATGACGACGAAACCAAAGAGCATGAAGGAAAGAAAGGCCCACACGATTCAACGACGATGGAAGGAGACTGGCGAGAAAAATACACGGGAGAAATTATGACTTCACAGAGCTGCAGTTGTCTTTGTCTTTCTTGTTCCACTGCGTCCGCGAAGCTACTTAAGCTCACTCTATTACAAACCTAGTATATACTAGGCTTGAGCGCCCGGTAGCACTCCTCCCACTAGGATCATCCACCCCCGGCACGCACTTCCTCAATCCCGGCGCGATTTCGCTTCCCCGGCCCCTCCCCCGCGCGCCAACCGTCTGGCGGCGTTGATCGTTGGAACAAGAGCAGGGCGGGGGACGGCGTGCGGCCATTGATTGAAAAGGTACAGGCTGAAGCCGTTGGCTTGTCGGTGTGCTCTTCTTTTGGTAGGTTTGGCCTTCTTTGCGTGCAAGTTGCAGCGATCGAGCTTGCAGCTTGTCGCGGTTCCTCTCCTTGTGATACAATCAAAAACTTCGGATGGGAATTTTTCGAGTTTCTTTTTTATATATTGGGTATAGTCAAATGCTTTGGGCTTCCGGTCTCAGGCTTGAAACTTTGAGACATTGAGGCGCAGCCTTTAGTCTTAAGCTTTCAGCCTTGGACTTTGGGCCTGGGGCTTTCAGCTTCGCGCTTTCACTTTTGAGCCTTCAACTTCGGGCGTTCACCTTGGGGCTTTCGGCTTTGGGCTCTCAACTTTGAGCTTTCAGCCTTGGGCCTTCGACTTCGGGTCTTCAGCTTTGAGCCGTCTGGTGTGAGCTTTCAGTTTGACACTCTAAGGCCCAGGGCTAACCAATTCCCGGGCCTTTTTCAATTTTTTGAGTTTATTCAAACCGTGAAGGCTTTGGCTTTATCGCGTAAGGCTTAAAATTCGCGCCCATCTGCGTGGAGTCAGGGCTAACCAATTCCGCGGCATTTTTTTCAATTAATTTTTTGGGTTTAAATTCCATAAGTTTTGGCGTTATCGCGTAGGTGAAGGATTTAACTTTCGCGCCCATCTGCGTGAGGTCACTCAGGTCTTCTAACCAATTCCCAAGCTTCGCAGGCTCATAGACATAGTCGTATGCTTGCAAGTTCATAAGTTCCTAAGTGCCGCCGGTGGTGATGATGATGATGATGATGCGAGCCCACCGATCGGGTGGGGCGGGGTGCGTAAGCTCCTAAGTTTATAGGCGCAGGCATGTAGTCCCAGAACTTCGGAAGGCTGGGAAAGTTCGGAATGTTTGGAAAGCTCGGAAAGGTTGGGAGGGTTTGGGAAGTTGGGGCCGCCGGGAATGGAGTTGGGAAAGCTGGGGAAACTGGGAAAGTTGAGAAAAGTCGAGAAAGTTGAGAAAGCGGGGAAGGTTGGAAAAAATTGGGAAAAGCTGGGAAAGTTGGGGAAGCTGGGAAAGCAGCGAAAGTTGCGAAAAGGTGGGAAAACTAAGTTGGAAAAGAGTGGGAAAAAGTTGAGAAAACTTGGAAAAGCTTGGGGAGACTTGGGAAACTTGGGAAGCTTGGGGAGCTTGGGAAAGTTTGGAAAGTTCAGGAGTCTGGAAGCTGGGAAAGCTGTGGAAAGTTGGAAAAAGGACGGAGAGCTGAAAAGCTGGGAAAAGTTGGGAAAGTTCTGAAGCTTGGAAGTTCATGAGTCAGAAAGGGAAGGCTGAGAGCTTGGCAGGGTCGTTGTTGTTTTTTAATTTAGCTCGTTAATATTTCTATTTCTATGTCAATCTCGTCAAATCTACTTACCACAACTGCTCGACTTTTTCATATCTAGAGGAGCCAGCAGAATAGAATACGATGACGATGAAGTGAGGCCAGAGGTGGGCGCTGATGTTGCAGATGATGAGGAGAAGAGCCTAACCAGAAACAGCAAAGCCAGACTAGAGGAACAGATATATTAAGGGAAAAAATATGTAGATGAAGTTGTACGCTAGTACTTGAAGATGTCCTTTTTGTAGTGATCACGAAGCAAAGCTCGCATGCTTTGGTGCTAGCGGCTACTTCTAGCTTTGATGTTGATCATTAAGTTTATAGAAACTCGCGCTCGCCCATGAGAAGATTATATCCTCATTCCACCAAGCAGCAATGCTCTTTGTTCCCCTCTTCTAGCTGCAGGGAAAAATGTTGACTGCTTGTTCACTAATCTCCCGGTCTTCGCCGCATTACCTTCGTCGGTGCACAGCATATTAGAGGAGGCCGCCATTTCAGACGTCTTCCGAAACGAGCCTGTGACGAGTGGAAGCAGATCTTGGATCACGGCGAAAACATGGACAGAGATAGAGAAGGTGTTATGTTGGACAGAGATAGAAGAGGTAGAATCGACTAACATCATCATCATTGATGCCGTTATGGCATGATGGAAGCTATAAAGCAACGTGTTATAATAATGATGTTGTCGCCTAGAAGTAAGGTAAAACTGATACAATGAGGCAATGAGGCTGAAGCGGACGATTATTATACTTACGAATGGGCTGAGGGTTGAGATTGATACTAGGTTAATACTGGAGATAGATCATGAAGACTGCATTTTGTGCAGAGGTGTAAAAGACACGACGAGGTTGTCTCCTCCTCTAACAATTCAAATACAACTCCCCGAGAGGTCATCCGACTGCTAGCCAGCACGATCTGCGGATTTTTTGAAATGCGTCTGGTTTTGTGGGATTACCAGAGAGGAATATTGCCGGAAGTAATTTTATGAGGAATCAATAAGAACAATAAGATTATACTCGAAAACTGAAAATAACCGAGTTTTTACTGACTGAAATAGGGGAGGTAGCTCTGACAAGGCTACTCTTCCTTGTTCAGTATCTCGCTTATTGTAAGTAGTTGCTCGCTTATTTCAGTTTTTCGAATACTTAAAAACCTCCTATTCAACATTGCTCGCTCCTCTTATCCAAGCCTTCCTCCGAAACCCCCTCTAACGGAAGAAACATAGTCCCTCTAACGGATGTTTCTCCCCTCTAACGGAAGACTTCCTGCTACGTCCGGGAATGGATCCTCGCCTACGACAATTCGCAAAACGTATCCCCTATTAAGGGTTACCACATTGCATCCTTCACTACCATCCTTGACTTTTTTCCCAGTAGGGAAAGGGTCAGGGATGATCTGAAGAATGCAATGTCGCAACCTCTAACCCTACGCAAACCTCTTCACCTTATCCCTCACTCTGGCGAAAAACGATCTGATCAAAGCTCTGTGGCGGAAAGCGGTGGGCGAAAGCGTCTGTGAATTCCCCTCCTTGTATGCTGTTATGATCAAGCTACTTGCTGAGCACAAGTAGATGTCTGGGTTCTGGTATTTGGTAACCTGAATTTGATCCTAAGGGAAAACAAGAAGAGAACCCTTCATGTCTGTGTTTATTCACCTTGTTCTAAAAGAAACATAATTATATGCTAGCCGCCTTCTTCAATCAAGAACTCATCGCCCCTAGTACTGCCACGAGGAGTAGATGACTAATGATCCAACTGATAGAGCGTCTAAACACCATGATGATGATGATTTTTTAGTTGGTTTTTGATTGTTCAGCGTTTAATCCTATGCCGCTAGAAGATCTCCAACCACCATCTCCTGGGCGAATCATTTAGTTACTCCTGCTACTCATACTTGTACTCCTGCCATGATCACGAACCAAAAACTTCTCGTTCTTTTCCCTCTAACCCTTGTGCCGAAATGTCAGATCTAGTTCCCGCTTCTGAAAGGACTACTATGTTAAGGCTTCCTTCTAGATTTTAAGGGGAAAAGGGGGCCCAAGAAGAAGAAAGATGGTGCTGAAGATGGATTTTTCTTACAACTTCTAACTATGCAAGTCTTAGCGGCTGAAATGGAGTGCCCACGAGGAAAGGAATTCTACAACATGCTCAGGACATCCGTCACAGATCCTCTGCGTTTCTACGGTTTACTTCTCGCTCCTGGAGATAGGGAACTGGCGCAGTTTTTTCCGAGGTTATGACGGGACTCGAATGAAGTAGGTAGTACTAGATTGAGACAGGGAACTGGCGCAGTAGTTTTTTCCGAGATTAATATGATGAGTGGACTTATATGAAGTATCAGATTCAGATGCAGGAGCAGGTGCGTCCGATTGAACAAAGCGCTTCGTTGTAAGTAGCAGGCTTGGCCAAGAACAGCTCTTCTACTAGTAGTACAGACCCACCTGAATCCCCCTACTAGTAAAGGCACTCAATAGTCAATAGAACATACACAACTGAATACTTACCAATGTTTTCTCTAACACTCATGTTAGCGCATTGGCCTCAAAAGTATGCTTACTACCGAAATAAGTATATACAGCTCATCCTCATGTTAGCGAATTGTCCCCAAAAGTATGAAGGGTTTTTCTAACACCCATGCTTGCGCAGTGGCCCCAAAAGTATGCTCATCGAATGAAGAGCATGCCGGTTCTGTTGTGCCAGTTCTTCAGTGACGCAGGGGTCCAAAACAACAAGCAAGTTGTGGGAGGAGGAGCAGCAAGTGCGCCTATAATTGGTTTTATGGAGACTTCGTTCTGGTGAAGGATCCATTGAATGGTTCTGGCATTTTTGGTATAGCCTGAATTTGATCCTAAGGGAAAACAAGAAGTTCTAATGCAACAGGTTCCTCCGCTTCCGTCACGACAGGGGACGAGGATAGCAATGTATTTATAATATATAGAACTTCTACTACTTTTGGGTAGTTCTAATGCAACCGGTTCCTCCGCATCCGTCACGACAGGGGACGAGGATAGCAATGCAGTTTTGCAAGAAGCGTTGAATGAGGCATGGCGCGATCCAGCTCTAGAACGCTCAGCCAGAGAGATTTTGGACGTAGAAGCAGACGCTCTAGAGAGTGCCATCGAATACCTACGCGCTGATGGGTGGCATAACGTCGTCGTGGATAACTACATTATGATACGCGGCATGGGTACATGTTCATGTAGTACTAACTAGAAGTATAAGTAGTACATGTACTAGTACTAGAAGTATACGCTCAAAGCACTAAATAGAACAACCGGTTAGTTTTTACCTCTAGCGTGTAGCCCTTCAAAGAATACATTATGATACGCATGGGTACATGTAGTACTAACTAGAAGTAAGTAGAAAGAAGTAGTAGCACAACTAGTAGGACTACTAGTAAGGCTAATGATCATGATGATAAACCATAAAGACGACGAGCTCCTGTGCAGTTCGTACGAGGACTAATATAGTTCATGATCATGATGATAGAGACGAGCTCTGTGCGTTCGTGTTCGTGGTGCTGGTGTACTAGGTGTGTGCTCCTCTAACCTTTGTTTTCAAGAGATCTTCAAGTGGCTCCGAAAGCGACACCAACCGATTGCGCAACCCGGTCACTGGCGATCATGGTTCTGTGTCGATCGCGATGAGGATAACTGGCGGGAATTAGGAGAGCATCGAGGAGCTTATGAAAAGGACATGATAGCTCTACTAATTTTAATAAATGACACAAATTTATTAAAAACTTTAACAAGTAGAGCAGTACGTAGGACTCATTCTTGTTCTTCTTTTCGTCCTCCCTTTAAGAACAACATGCAGGCTTTCTTGGAGCGTCCTCGCCGACGCCGATTCTACACGCTCACTCCTCACACGCAATTCAAGGAAATGCAGGAGCAGCTTCAGGTATAGCACAATTATGACAATTTGTGCTGCATGTCACTTGAACAAGATCCCTCTTCGTCCACTAGAAGAAGTATGTTCAGTGGATTATCAATATGAATGATTGTTCTCCCATGATGCAATGATCTGTTTCAGTAGTGTAGGTAGCGAGATGACAACTCCCACGACCTCACAACTCCCATAGCAGACGAGGATCAGTTTTCCACACCGAAATCGTGTACTGACAATCTGGGAGCACTGTGTGAAGATACGCGTAAATGCTGCAACGAGGAACATCGTTGCGTGCGCGTTAAGGGTGAAAATGCTCGCTGTGTGGAGCTTTCAGCCTGCGGCGAAAAAAACAAATTAGGCGACTACGAAGATTGCTTCGAATTGACACCGGGTACTATTACAGAGTAGTTTATAGCACGCATGGAGTAGCATGGAGTGCATGGAGCGCAGAGCTCTAAGGGGCGCAAGAAGCTCCCCCTTTAGCTCCATGCTACTCCATGCGATCCATGCACTCCATGCCATGCGAGCTGTGAAACCTTATAAATTGCTCTGCTATTACTTTAATCATTCAATAATTGTCGGCATCATGGAAATGGAATAGCTGCAGGGTGGATTTTCCTTCCTTGTCCTTCCTTGCTTACTCTTTCGTTCATCTCTGTGTCTAAGACTTTACAGAATTCCCTTTGTCCAACGAAGTCCGGCAAAATAACTTAATAGCGGCTGAAGTGATGATTGTCATCTAGTAGATTGACGTAGACTACGTACTATGAAGATCAGGTAAAAGGTTCCATGACATGACATGACATGACATGACATGACATGACATGACATGACATGACATGACATGACATGACATGACATGACATGACATCTACGCACTACGTGACAGGTAAATACTAACATGACATTGTCATCTGCGTACTAGGTAAATACTATGAAGATCAGGTTGTAAAAGCGACAGGTAAATACTATGAAGATCTTCAGGTAAAAGCGCCAAGGGTGATGCTGAATCAAGGAAGCAGCATAAGATGGCTCTCGTTATCGAGGACTACGCCGAATGTGCAGGATGGCGCAAGTTTCCTGGCTACACTGCAGAAGAGGTCGATGGTACCCGCCATCTAAGTCGACACATGAGTGCAATCCTGAGTATTTCTTAAGGCTCAGGAGCTTTCAATGGTGGTCACCATTGGTCATCGGTGTTGTTCCTCAATGGTCACCACTGAGATCGAAGAGGCGACCCCTTTTTAAGAGAACCAACAGGGGAAATAAGCGAAGGGAAAGGGGAGAGCTTTGAAGGGGGTCCCTTCCGTTCAGAGTCATGATGATCATGGAAGGCTGAGCTTTAAACTTCGACGCACCTGCTGGATCAAGCGAAGATGACACCGGACGCAGCGAACGACGGAGCAGTTTTGCTGCACTTGGAACAACAGAGACAAAACTGGGAGAATTTTATGAAGAAGAGGTAGAGGACATCACTGACTTGCTTTAATTTGAAAAAGTGAATAAGGAGGTCGTGGACTAGTACCCTCTTGCTCGCTATACAACTATACAACATGATGGATCTCCTTCTCCTACTCTTTGTCTTCAATCACACGACAGTGACAACACCAGCACTGTATGAAAACTAGAATGAACAAGGAAACGGGCCCCGCTCTTCTAAGACCCCACCTTCCGGAGCAAGCCAGGATGAGGATGGCATACGTGGAATGTCTACCTCGTTTCGACATAGGTGGCAACCTGTGGACCCCAGACAATTCTACTTCCAGATGTGGTCACCTGGTGCCTGGCTCACGCGTCGGCTTTTCAGATCAGCTGATGATTTATGTTGAGCTACCAGATAATCTTCCTTCCACCTCGTCACCATTCTCCGCCTCCTCCTTCCACCTACAACTAGAATGCTTGTCGTTGTCCGTCCCATAGAAAAATTCTTGTTTCCACCCTCCGTACCACTAGAAGGCTTATAATTCGTCCCATAGAAAAATTCTTGTTTCCACGACCCTATAACGTAAGTAAGATCAGCTGATGACTTATATGTTGAGTCACCATACAAGTGAGACCAGATAATCACCCTAGTACAACGTCTAAGTAAGTATTATATATCAAAACACTTGTGCTTGAAGATGTTCTTGTTCCCCTTGAATCCTCTTTGTTTAGTACAACTTCTTCCTTTACAACAACTTCTCTGACTAATAAGTGTAGCCATCGAACGTCGTGAGGGTGAAGATGAGGAAGCGGCGGAAAATCGATACGATGTTGCTTTGCTCTGCATTTTCTTGTTTTTGCTGATATTATGAACAAACGGACACGCTTGTGGAGGAGGTCAAAATTTAGGAAAAACTTATTAGGGGATCATATTATTGTGGTTCCCTAAAATAAAACTTTTCCTAAATAAATTCGTATGTGCCTTTAAGCGTCGTGTCCGTTTGTTTCTAATGATAGGTGGCATCCTTTTCCTCATTCGGCTCTTGCTAGTCGACGCAAGTTCGGACCCGGAGGAATTGTTCTTAAGATGGGAGGTTCTCATAGTTTTGTCGTGTGTCTTACTTAAGTATTTGAATTGGACACTTTCCCCTCCTGTATTAGATAACCCAAAATCAGATATGTGCTGCTCGTTCTTAGGTTATTTTTGTTCTAGTACAGGGCTAGCCCTTAATCTTTGAATAAGCACCGTCTAGTCGATGTACATTATTTAACCACGCGCACATCTAACGTTGGCTGCCAGTCTAGAAGAGCAACAACAAAATCAACAACAAGGAAGTGACGGAGGGGGAGGAGGAGACGGAGGCGAAAGGCAGTTATGACTTTTCGTATTTCTTCTGATATTAAAGTTTTACTATCCTATCCTAGTTGTTACTACATCCTATCCTATCCTATGTACGATTGGTATTATTTTTTTTTATTGGCAGTGGCTTCTCCTGTTAATGTAAAGACTTTTGGTATTATTTTTTCGAGTTTTAGATATTAAAGTCCAAGTTCGTTGTAGTACTCGAGCACTGGTGAGTTCTCCGCTTCAAAGCATATTTTTAAATAAGTACTCGACATTGATCTTCTTAATCTCATAATCATGTTAATTTTAATTGTGTACTTGACCGATCTTCAACTTATACAACTTATACCTACTACAGCTTCTTCTCCGATCATCAACTTATACAACTTACAACTACAGCTTCTTCTAAGTAGTCCTTCCGGCGGTTCGGATGCAGCTGAGCGAGAGAGTGAGGGGCGTCAGACTAGACCTGACGAGGAGTACATGCCAGCAACTGCATCGATGTCACCTAGGGCACCACGGTTCATCGTTGAAGGCGACAGCCTTGGTCCTCGAGAACTGCATGAAGGAGAAGATGATCCTCTTCCTGTAGAACAAAGTGCTAAAGCTAAGAGTGGAGTTAAGGCTAAGGGTAGGTTAAAGGTGCTTTTGTTACCGCTTGTTATGGCTGTCCCCCTTAGGAGAGCCATAACAAGCGGGGGACAAGCGGGACACACCAAAAAACTACCTCTAATGGAGGAACATCAAAAGAGACGACTAGTGGTAGTGGTGAAGCTAGTAGCAGCAGTACACCTAAGGCTGCGCCTGTGAAAAATGTGAAAGTTGTTGAAACTGGCAGTGGTAGTGGAACTACTACTAAAGTAGGTGCTCCTGCTCCTGCTGGTTCAGCCGCATCTTCCACGACGACCACAACTGCTACAAAAAAAGCAGCTCCTCCAACGTCTTCTAGTACTACAACAAGTGCAACAACAAAAGCACATCACGCTGTAATATCAAAAGCACCACATCAGGAGACTAGCAAAGCCGCGTCAGGAACTACAACAGCATCGGTATCAGCAGAAGCAACGCACAGTGGTCCGCCTGCATCACAAAAAGCAAGTAGTGCAGCAACTCAACATCCGAAGGCAGAAGCAAAAGACCACCATCCCGCAAATAAGGCTGGGGCGCCAAAGGGTGGAGGCCCCAAGAGTGCAGGGTTCCTCTACTACAGAGGCCCTGAGGGAGGTGTATCTGGTGACGAACACGAACTACAAAGAGCAGAAAAAAATCTAGCTATGTCGTCGTCACAGTTGGAGCAAGCAAAGGAAGAATGTGAACATCTTCAGGTTTTAGAAGGAGGTTTACATCTGAAGGAGGACAACATAGGTGGAAGACAACAGGAGGAGGACATAGAAGCATTTTTACCTGCAGCTCCTGTGACAGTGGCTCCGCCTCGTTTTGCACCACCAAAACCAGCTGCGCCACCGTCCTCGAGTAGACCAGTAGTTGGGCCACCTGGCAATTTCGAAAAAAAACAACAGTTTCGACAACAAGTACCAGCTGAGTCTGAAACAGATACTGAAAATCAACTACAGAAGAAAATGCCTTCATCTGCTTGTAGTACTTCATCTAGTGAACATCAATCTTTATCTTCTCTCAACATAGCTAGTGCTAGAGTTGTTCTTGCAGAAGGTACTTCACGTGATCTAGCTAGAGTTGTTCTTGCAGAAGGTAGTACTCAGGAAGATCAGGTTGGACCAGAAGATGGGACAAGAATAGCCGGATCATGGGCGAAACAAGCTAGACAGGAAAGCAGTCAAGGCCAAAGTCAGCCCTCCACTTCTTCCTCTAGTGATTTTGGTCTCCTGTCGGAGGGGGAACAAGCGGTTGAAGAAGACGATCTTCACATTGATGGGTGCGTTGTTCCAGAAGAAGTGGAGGAGGACGACGCGGCCCAAGTAGAACCAAGTGGAGGGGCAAGAAGTTCTAGGTCTGCTTCAAGTCCGGAATCTCATAGCACTAGTGGAACGACTGTACCTCCTCCTAGAACTACTACTGACGCAACAACTTCTTCCTCAACGACTGTACCTCCTCCTAGAACTACTACTGACGCAACAACTTCTTCCTCAACGACTGTACCTCCTCCTAGAACTACTACTGACGCAACAACTTCTTCCTCATCTACAACTACCTCAACATCTGGCAGACAAACTACTACAAGTATTAAATCTACTTCAGATACTAGCACAAGAAGGGATGATCGGTATCTAGATGACCTAGACGGAGAAAAACGTGGTGCACCTTGGTGGCCTCGGACGAAAGTGGACGATAGGAGAGAAGATAGAAGCTGTAGCGGTACTAGTACCAGTAGAGGTACTTCTAGACCACGACACCATCATATGCCTACGCGCACGGAACAAGCAAGAACAACCGAAGACTATGATGAACACGATGACGAACATGACGAGCCTCCTAGTGCAGGAAGTACAAGCGCAACTAGCAAAAACCGTCGCAGCTTTTCTACATCCAAGAGTGTACGTTTTGCGGATCGTCTGGAGAGCCCAGTAGTGTTCGAAAGCAGCGCGTTGGGCGCACAAGAAGAGGACGAGAACCCGACATCAATTTCGGGCTTGAACTTGTCACCGATACCACTGCATAGTGAACCGTAGGATGTTGCGCGGGTCATGTAGTTGTATTTACTACATGATGATGATAGGTCTACTTGTGAAGATTTTTGAAGGGTCATCAAAAGATGATCTCTGACTTTTGTATGTTGACAAAGACAAATAAACAAGCAAGCGCGAGAATTTTTTTCAATCTAAACAAGAACAAATATCACGTTTCTAGAAGTGAGAGTAAGTAAGAGTCTTTTGTTGAGAACAAGAAATTGAAATTCTAAGTCTTCAAGTTTTTTTTTTGTACAGAGAGGATAGAACATCAAGGTTATGACGATTATAGTCCAGCGACTGAAATTTCAAATTCGAAGAAACCATAGCTCTGATGTACAGATAATTCAGATGCTGTAGCTGAAAAGAATGAAAAGAGCCTAGGATTAGGAAACACAGGGAATGTTGCGATTGTTGAATTTCTTAGCCAAAACTTGAGACACCTTGTAAGGAAATACTAGCAGTACCACAGTAGAGACTTGGTGGAGACTACTCGGTTAGAAAATGAATCTAGACACACATCAGTCGTGCATCAACAGAACGAAGTATCTCTGTATTTAATGTTCTCAGCTTTATTCCCCCTTCTGCTCGAGTAGATCACTACTAGAGCCTAAAAAATCGTCCAGAAAATGGAAATGAAAATGCATGATAATTATGATGATCAATAAGCAACTACAACAACCACTGAAGGAGAATGCCTGACATCAAGAAATAGAAAAGAGGACTACACATTTATTCTTTCTATCTTCTGCGATATAAAGATCCAAAAATGAACGCTAGTTCCGAAAATAAGCTTGTTCCAAATTCTAGAATCAAGAATATTAGCATCAAGATCAGCAACAAGATCAGCATCTCAATCTCCAGAGAGAAAGGTACGTACAAAAGATCTTCAATGTATGGGTATGCACGTACTACGTACTAGGTCATCAATGTTGTTCTTTCGTTCGTTTTCTCGATAATGCAGATCACATATCAACGTTCTTCGAGCAATATACTTAATTTATCACCTTCTGGAGTCAAGATGTGTCATGATTACTGAAGTCACTTTTTTTCGTCGAAAAACTTAACAATAAACTGAATACAGGTTGAGTTTACAAGTCTTGTATTTGTTGTACTAGACTTTTTTTTATTTACTCGTTGTAGAAGCTGAAGCAATAGCATCGAGCCATCATTAATATTCATTCATGAAAGTGGTAAAAAACCCGTTTGTTTTCCTTGTTTCCAACGTTAGTTACCCATTTGTTACTCGCAAAGTTAGAAAAAATGAAAAATGAAAAGCAGGCTTTCATCTCCCAGTGCTAGGGAGAAAATTTCCGCGCCAAAGGGATACTGGGATCATAGTCAAAATTCTTCGCCAGGAAGATCTAGTAGTGCTGAAAGGAAAAACCAAGCATCATCTCCCAAGATTAGCGTTTCTTTTTCTGGTTTTAGTGGTATATTAACAACCGAAAATAAGATGAAGAATCCGCCAGGCGCCGCACAGCCACAGAGAACTAGTGGGAAGACTAGTATGAAGAAGGCACCGTCAACTTCTTCATCGTCGACGCCCTCATCCGCGACGTCTTCGTCCTCGAAGCTGATTGTTGGTGATGGGGAACCTGCGTCGTCATCTTCTTTGTCTAGTAACGCTTTGCATTTAAGTCTGGTGCCTATTTCTTCATCAACAATGGCTTTTGCTACAGCCCTTCCCCATCTCTCCATCAACCAAGGCAATACCAGGATTCGAAATGAGCTGTGGATAAACCCCGTGACAGGCCGTGTAGAAGCGTATCAGACGTCGGCCGGCTACGCCAATGTTCTGAGCAAATGGGACGATCATTTGGCTCGTTCTTGTAATTTGATCACGCCAAAAACCCAAGATCCAGCGTCCTCTCCGGAAGAATCTGAGCACTTAATCGCGCAAGAAGAAACATTTGACGCAGTGTTTAGAGATGACTATTCCAGTGATGAAGAAGGCGAAGATGCTAGAAGAGAGAATGGGAGTGATGGCTCTGCGTCACAGGACCTTGGCGGCTCTGAGGATGTTGATAACCTCGATGGTCAAGGTGCGTGGATTTCGGAAGTGAATGAAGCTGGAGAAGAAAAACGACTTCATCTTCTACAACCTGAAAATATAATTAGACCTGCTTCAACAGCTTCTGGAACTAAAACTATTGCATCATCTTCAACAGATTTAGTTGTAGCTTCTCCTCCAGGAGATAGCACAACAACTACCACGACCACTGTCTCTACGACCAAAAATCATCATCATTTTGCGCCAAAAGACACCAAATACGAGTCTGACGATGAGGAAGACAAGCAGTATCCGTACCTCTGGTTCCGCCGTCAAGGGAAATGGACTCCAGACGCCGATGCGGAGCTTGTCTCTGGCGTTCAGTGGCAAGCTAGCACTGAAGCTAGAGAAATGGACCTCCTGTTCGAGCGCTTGCCGCAAGAAAAACGTCGCACACATTTGGGCAACGTTGGGCAGAGAGGTGCTGCTGGAGGCGCAGGAGGACATGGCCAAAGCGAGTTTCATCGAATTTTCCGGTTCTGCGATGAGAATCCAGACTTAGTGAACAGCCTCGATTGGCGAGCCGTAGCAGCATATGTCACCTGCACAGTAAATGCGAAAAAGGTGCGGTCGTATTGCAATAGCACCAACAGAATGAGACACGAGGAGCGACGTAAACTAGGCTTGATAAGAAAATTAACGACAAAAAAGGGCTTTGGGTTTGAAGGAAACGGTGTAAACGGTGAGGGTGTAGTAGAAGAAGAGGATCCAGCCGAAGCCGAGTGGTGGGAAAATGGAGACTTTTTTTTAGATGAATTAGAAGATCATGGACAAGAAGGAGAGCCGTCATCTTCTTCATCATCTTCCTCTGCGAAGAACAATTCTAGTAGTAGGAGAAATAACCTCTCACAAGCACAGCAGGCAAAACTCCTAGCTTTACCAGACGCTGTAGATGCTGATGAGATTACAGCGGAGATTTTCACGTCTTTGCTAGAAGGCAGTGCGCAGAGCGCGATTCCGCACATCCACTTGGTGAGAAAACGCAAGTTGGCGAAGAAGAAAGCAGGAGCAGATAGCATTTCAACAAAGCAAAACCTCCCATTCCACCAAGGTAACAACAAGAGCCCATCTTCTTCAAATAGAAATAAGCAGTGGTCTTCTGAGGACGATTTACTGGCAGACGACGATCGAGCTACTTTTGGCGAGCACGAAGAGTTCGATGACATTGAAGAGGTTGTGTTGGGCGACGGCGGAGACGACGAGGCGGATAAGGACAATATTACTGCTGAGAAGCAACAGGGACACGATGAACAAGAATTAATATTAAGGGTTCCCACATTACATCCCTCACTAGTATCATCCCTGACTCTTTTTCCATTTCCTGTAGGAAAAAATGAGTCAGGGATCACGTTCTGAGGAATGATGTAATTCCGTAAGAACTTCTAATAATAAGTCAAGATACTTCTACAACTTCAACTTCCTCCAGCGGTCTGAAAAACAAGATCCGCTTAGTCGTCTATTCCGCAAGAGATTGCCTGCAAAGATTCGGGTATCTGCGTGAGGAGAGAAATAGCTTGATATGGGAGAAGACCAAGAAGACCGCTAACTTCTTCACTTCGGGCCTGATGGAGCGTCCGTGGTCTAAGGCGGAGGAAAAAGCCCTACTAGCACTGCTCAGTGTCTATGGAGAGCGCGGCAACTGGGTAGAGATCACGAAGAAATTGACCGACTTGGAGCCACAGATCATCGAGGAGGAAAAGCGAGAAGAAGCGAAAGAGAAAGAAGGAAATTCGAGCATCAAGTCGAAGAAGAAGAATATGGTCGTGGGACTGGGAGGTAAAAACAAGAATACGGGAGGCGCAGGCGCTAAAGGTAGTACTTCTGCTGGAGGTGAAAATGGTGACGAGTATGGAGAAGCAGATAAAGAAGCAGATACTTGCACCTCCACTTCCACTGGTGCGAATATGGCTCGTCGTCCTCGTTCCGTCTGGGGTGTGTTCACGCATTATCTTCGCGCCTTGGACAACTCCACTCGCATGTTGGGGTTCGATTCCAAGGAGTGGTCTGAGGAAGACAAGGGCAGGATCCTCAGCTTTGTGCGTGCGAATTGGAGTCAGCCTCGCTTTCCTTGGCAGGTTTTTCAGTATAACCACATGCCGAAGAGACCGCTGATGTCGTTTGGTCTGGTGATGCGGAAAATGGTCGGCTACCAGAATCCGGAGTGGTCTAGACCCGAATTAGAGAGGCTAGAAATCATCCGTCGGGTGATGCGACTGCCCTCTCACAGTAAGAAATGGCTCGTCGCTGCTGAGAATACTACGCAAGAAGGAGTACTTGGAGGAGCACAGGCAGAGCAGACCACGACCACAGATCTTCAGGTGGAAGGAACTTTTAGTTCCAACGACGCAGGCAAAGACACCGATCTTCGTTCTCTGATCACTCCCAGTGAAAAAGAGCTTCTGAGTCAACGTTTGTTCATCGACTCTTGTGTCCCTGACTTCTTTCCGGAACGCATCGTTCTCATGCTGAAACGACAATTGGAAAGGCAAGAACAAGCCCAAAAAGTGCCTTTCAAATGGACTGCTGAAAAAGACGCAGCCTTGAAGGAGTGCATTGAATTCTATAGGCCAGGCATGTGGCAAGAAATATCGGAGCGCATGTCATCGAAATACGGCTACAAAGTCCCACCTTTGCGGATTCATACCAGGTTCATGCGCCAAAACTATGACGGCATGGCGGACTTTTACGACAGTCTTTTGGCGAAAAGCTACGCGTGCTTCCCGCATCGACCGGCTGGGTATGGACGATCGTTTAAACAAGAACTGTTTATGGAGCAGAAGACTAATTTGACAGTAGGAGAGGTGCTAGATGAAGAAAATAACATGCAAAAAGCAGCTTTTTCGACATTGGAGGATGTTGACGTTGGAGGTGATCATGTTGCAAGTCGTGGTACGTCTTCCGCGGCTGCTGCAAGCCCGGCCACATCATCTTCTTCCACCAGTGCTAATGGTTCAAATGTATTAACTGAAAAATACGGGGGCACTACAACAGGTGGAGTTCTTCTAGCCGCGGGAGCTGACCAAGAGCCGACAAAAAGTAATACCAGAGATTCCTCCGGACCTGCTAAGAAGAAAAGACGTGTTGTCGATAAAACTTTCTCAAATGTGATCGACAACGTTTTCCTCGATGCTGGTGAGGGCAAAAATATGCCCAGTACAGGTGTTACTGGTGGTGGCATAGGAGTATTGCTTGAAGGAGGAAAGGGCCTTCGAGGTGGAAGACGAGGTCGTGGTAATAGAAGGAAAAACAACAAGAAGAAGGAAGAAAACTTGATCGCGGATGACATGGAAGTTGATGACTTGCCATTAGAAGATGCGCCAGTAGATGGGCGTGAGGATGCTCATCTAGAATTCGCCGACTATGAGGACGACGACGACGGACTACCTGAGTACAAACGCTCTGGTCCTGCAGGAGGAGGTGGTCTTCAAGCTGCTAGTAAAAACGGCAAAGCCAACTTGAACATAGCCAATGGATCCAACAAGCGGCTGCATAAACAAGATCCATCTTCAGCCGCAATACCACATGATCATCAGGCAGATGACGCTACTAGTGCAAATCATGACAAGAAATCTTCCGAAATTTCCTTCCTCCATTCCGCCGCCACTCTCGAAGAACTTGCCGCAACTGCTACTTCCGCTACAGAGTTGAGACACAGACTTTTGACTACCAAAGTGGTGAAAGGGAACACGAAGTTGGATCAGATCTTGAAGCGTGGTATTGTGAGACGCGCTATCGAGAAAACAGAACGAGTGGCGAAACTTCAAGGGCGTCAAACGAGGGCAGAGAAGGAAATGGAGAGAAACATGCTTCATGACTTGAGGCAGCTGGCTGCTTCACGGAGTGAAGTAGATGCAGCGTGAAGAAGCGGCTGTGATTGATGCTAACTACTCACTGGATTTCAGACAATCAATAGATTTTACTTATACTTTTTAGATCATTTTCCGATAGCAGTATGCGTATGGCCAAGAAAGGCTATCTTCAACGCGGACTGAGTAGTTTCGTGGTCAACGACCACACAAAAGCTACTAGGACGTTCTGCGAAGACTGTCAGAGTGCTTTAATTTTAGTCCATTCAATGTACAAGTACATCTCTTGCTTAAGAACAATAAGAAGAAAGCAAAAAAAAGTACTAGTTGTTCAAAAAAAGCAGGGCGCTTCAAGTTACATGTACAACCACTCAAATCCACTGATTTTTTTACCTTTCTCAAGCACTCAAATATCCAAGGACATTTATCAAACACTCGAACATCAAAGGATATTAAGATCACTCGTCGTAAATCACCCGATCTTCTAGGTCTCGGTATATCTACAACAACATGATGAACAGACTTTACACGACGTTGAAGATGAAGCAAACAGAACTTTTTCTTGAACATCGAAAGGTGCTCCCGAATACAACCTCTCGTCTCTTGTACTTGCCGCTGGGCCAGAACGGGTTCATTTAATAGTGAGCATATTTCCACCATACACTGCAACTTTTTACACGAAAGAACACTACTTCGAGAGCAAGAGAGATGCAGCAGAAAGATTGCGCTCCACGATGAGGCAACTCCCAACAACAGCGAAGTTCTTCAATTAGGATCAGAACTCTCATGTACTAGTTGTACTTACTTAATTCAATTGGTATTGAGTACACGACCTCCCAAACAAGATATTCGAAGTAGAACATCTTCAACATCATAGGTAATTGTGATTTTTCAACATAGTCGTACGTAGATTTAAAAAACCAAAAAGATGACTTCTTCTCAAAAAGAGAATGAACTTGCTTCTGAGCAAAACCTCTCCGCAACCAACGATACCAAGGAGCCAACCATCAGCGAGTTGGCTAAGCAGTTCTCTATTCTCGGGACAACCTGCTTCGGAGGCCCATCCGTCCATTTGGGCGTGTTTCAGCAGATGTTCGTTGGCAAGTGGTTTTCGGCAGCCCTCTTCGCGGAGTTGATGGCTTTCGCCCATGTCCTTCCGGGTCCAACGTCAACACAGGTTGCGTTTCTTATAGGATTAGTGGTTTTGAAACAAGGCAGACAAGATTTTATTGCTGAGAATGGGAGGACGAATGCCATCAAAGGCTCTTCTACGTTAACAACGTCACTTTTGGGTGGAGGTGACAGAGCACCATCACCTTCTAGCGGGACATCTTCATGGCCATGGTTTGTGCCTGGTCTAGTGTCCGGAGGATGTTTCATCTTACCAGGATTCCTCTTCATGTGTCTTTTGGGGTACCTGACAAATATGGCACAGAGCGCACCTTCTGGAGCAGACCAGAGCCACATTGCCGCTTGTTGCTTGATTGGTATGGCGAGGACTAGTGTTTTCCCCACTGCATTGGTATGACGAGCTACATCTAGGGTTCTTCACGATATATTTTTAAATACTTACTTGTTGTACTTATACTAGTCGAAGGAAGTGGTTGTTCAACCAAGATGGAGGTCATCGTTGTTTCAGAAGATTCACGGACACTCACACCCTCGTCCCTTTTAATACTCGCCTTGCGTCTGTTGGCTGGGGGATGGTCGGGAGCGCTGCGAAGGGCATGATTGGTGGAACCTGTGCTGGGTCGCCTTGGAAACTGACTGTCTGTGGTGGGTCTTGCGTTGTGACGCTGCTGCTGTATCCGACTCCCTACGTGGACTACGTTTTTCCACTTGTAATCCTCACTGGAGGCGTTGTGGCAGTGCTGAAGGGAGGTACTTATGGAACTTCAACTTTTTACATTACTACTCATGGTGCTGTGATGTAGTTACTCATGATCTTGCTTTTGCTGTTTGTGTTGATTCATCTACTTCTAGTACTTTCGCGCACGACTGCTTCGTTGTCGTTTTTCAACACGCCTTATCTGACTGTCACCAGGTGCGGCCGCCGCGACAAAAGCACCATCAGCAGACGAGGAAAACCAGCAAGCTGACGCGAAAAACGGGAGTTGTACTGAGAGAACAACTAGCAGCACCACCAGATTAGTCAGAGAAAATCCATTTGCTGTTTGCGTGCTCATCCTTTGGACCGCATGTCTGGGATATTCATTATCCTTCGCTCCTTCGGATAATGAGGCTTCGACGGCCAGTAAAAACGAAAGAACTCTAGTAGAGTTAAGGGTAGGTTAAAGGTGCTCATTTTCTTACCGTTTGTTATAGCTCTCCTAAGAGGGACGGCCATAACAAACGGGATAAACGAACACAAAAAGCCTACCTCTAATAGAGGCACAGCAAGAGCATCTTCAACCCCAGCTGCAACAAGAAGATGGTCGTCTGTTCACTGTCTTTCCAGCATTCTACACTACCGGAGCACTCGTATTCGGTGGTGGGCCGGTCGTTTTACCGCTACTGGACAAGAAACTAGTAGACACTGGCAGAATAACGAGTTCAGAATTTCTAGCAGGCCTTAGTCTTGGTCAAGGCATTCCAGGTCCGATGTTCAATTTGGGCACTTTTCTCGGAGCGCTCTGCCTTCCGCAAAACCCTTTTTTAGGCGCAGTGCAAGGATGTCTCGGAATCTTCTTGCCTGGAGTGTTGCTGATCTTTGGACTGTTTCCTTTCTGGAGCGCATTGCGGGAGAAGTCGACGCTCTATCAGAGTGCTTTACCAGGCATGAACAGCGCAGCAACGGGACTCATAGGCGCCAGCGTCTTCGTCTTGTATCATCAGTTGACCGACCAAGTCGCGGTATTGCACGGAGGAGATGACGCGAAGCCGAGTCTGTCCTTGGGTGCGTACATTTAAGAGGACGATGCTGGATTCTTACACGTCGGAAGTTCTTCAGCTTCAGCAAACTCCTCTAGCTTATTCACGTCATCTTGTTTTTGTCTCTTTGACCTCCAGCTCGTCTAGTTCTTTCTTTCTCTCTCTCTCTAATCTCCCGTCCCCGCCGTTGCTATTATCGGAGCCCTGATGACGGATGTTTTGAAGATATCGCAGCCCCTGGCGATCATCGGCGGAGGCGTCTTTACTGCGATTTTAGGAGGAGCTGGCGTTCTTTGAGGAGGCACGAGTGAGGGTGTCTGAGGAAGGATACACTACAGAGTTCTTGAGGTCAGATCCGGTCGTGAATGTTGTATGTGAAGATGGTTGAAGAAAAGCAAGGTTATAGCGTTTTATCTGTTGTAAGTATTTTTTAGAAGATGTATTACGAGAGGATAGACGGATTCCAAGACACAACTTAACACAGACAATCTGCGTGACACTGAGCAGGAGCAAGAACCACTAGTACGTGGTCTAAGTTGCTGAAAGTGGAGGAAACGAACAAGTTTGATTGATGCGGATAACTAATACCACGCCACCTACGTGAGCCGTATTTGAATTTTTGTCGCGAAGTTAGACTTGTTTCGTGTTTGTACAGCTGAGCTCTCAGACTGTTGTAAGCTTTATGTTTGAGAGGGCGCAAAGAAATCATGATGTAGTTGCTAGGCATTTTTCTTCTATTGAAGATGCGCTTGGACGGAAGCGCTTGGGAGTTGTGAAAAAGTGTTCTGTTACTCTGCGGTCAGGAAGCTTTTTTTGTTTTTTCCATACTTACAAGATGAAGATGCTCTGTTCTATTTCACCAACGCGTAAGTCCAGGTGTCCGAGAGTGAAGACTGTGACCGACGAAGGGCAGGCAGTCCGGCCCCCTCGTTCACTTAGACTTCATCAGCGATGAAGATGAAGAAGGCCAGGACCAGCAGAAACAAGGGCCGTAGTAATTGGTAACTTACTTCTACGGCAGAATATTACACGATCATCTAATATTATCTTCACCGAATTTTTATTTTTTCTTCAACATCGACATCGACTCAACACGAGGACCTCCTGTAGAACTTTGGTCACTTTATTCGTAAGGGGACCCAGAGTTCTTATCTTGAGTTCTACTTTCTACTACAGTTCTTGCTGAAAAAGTTGTTCTTCAACAAACAGCAAACAAGATGCCGGCAGGCGGATACAGCGTCCAGCCTCGTCTGGACTACCAGACGATCGTTGGTGTCGAGGGTCCCCTCGTCATCATGGACAATGTCAAGTTCCCAACATTCGGTACAACTCTTTAACGATGTAGAAGTAGACTTGTTCTCTACAACAACTTCATCAAATGTTTATTCAACGAAAATAAATTGTAATTGAACTACCTCTATGTTGATCGCTATAATCCGCCAAATAAACCAGGTGAGATCGTCAACGTCTGCCTTGCGGATGGCAGAGTTCGACAGGGACAGATTTTGGAAGTCAACAAAAAGAAAGCGATCGTTCAGGTCTTTGAGGGAACCTCTGGCGTCGATGTGAAGAACACCCACATCGAATTCACTGGAGATGTCCTCAAGATGCCGATCTCCGATGATTTGATGTTATGTTGAGGTTGTAGTTTTGACATAATCATGGTAAGATTTCACCTCTGCTTATCCCGTCAAACAATAGTGATAACGATAAGATATTAAAGAGATTTCAACATCCGCCACTTCCATAATGAATCTTCACGACCATCAGTATCATCATCATCATCATCATCATCCTTAAACTCCTTTTTCCCCCTCTAAGCACAGGCCGCGCATTTAACGGTAGCGGTAAGCCGATTGACAAGGGACCCCCAGTGTTGGCAGAGGAGTTTTTGAGTATCCAGGGTAACCCGATGAACCCGAAGGCACGGGTCTACCCGAAGGAGATGATTGAGACCGGTGTCTCAACAATCGATGTGATGAACTCATTGGTAAGAGATACTGATTGCAACAGTCATGTATTTCTGACTTGAATCACACCAAACTATAACTACCAATAATATTAACTGATATTTATTACGGTAAAAGATGTTTACGCTCCTTCCCACTACAACTAAAATCAACTAAGTACCAAGAACAAGAAGCAAGGATTCGTAACAAACTTTTGTGCTCGTGTCTCACTACCTATATCTTCTCCTAGGTCCGAGGTCAGAAGTTGCCTCTTTTCTCTGCCGCTGGTTTGCCGCACAACGAAATTGCGGCCCAGATCTGTAGGCAAGCGGGCTTGGTGAAAGGAAAGGACGTGATGGATCATAGTGTAGACAACTTTTCTATCGTTTTCGCGGCAATGGGTGTGAATTTAAGGGTTGAAATATTTCATTTTTGCACGCTTTTCTCCCTTGAGTTTGCAGTTCTTCAAAAATGAAATGTTTCAACCTTTAATGAATATGGAGACGGCGCGATTTTTCCGCAACGATTTCGAGCAAAACGGAAGTATGGAGAACGTTGTGTTGTTCTTGAACTTGGCAAACGATCCAACAATTGAACGAATCGTCACGCCAAGGTACTATACAGCTTAGTTCAAACGATCCAACAATTAAATCGAACCAATTGTCACGCCAAAAGCCTCGGACCTGACACACAATCAGCACCACCAACACCACCTCAGATTGGCCCTGACGACTGCCGAGTATTTCGCTTACACGAGAGAAATGCACGTGTTGTCAATTATGACTGATGTGTCTTCATACGCCGACGCCTTGCGAGAGATCTCAGCGGCCCGTGAGGAGGTTCCCGGTCGTCGTGGTTACCCAGGTTACATGTACACAGATTTAGCACAGCTCTACGAACGAGCAGGCCGAGTCGAGGGAAAGAACGGAAGTACTTCTTAAATCTATCATTTATTGTAGCTAGAGTAGTTACTAGTAACTCCTACAACCTTGTTGGTCGTCAGCATCCTGAATAATTTACATCGTTACACTCATACTCATTCAATCCAACGGCGACATTATGGTCACTATCCCAACATCCTAATCGCCGCAACCCACACCTAAAATGAAAGGTATCACGCAGCTCCCCATTCTCACTATGCCGAACGACGATATTACCCACCCGATTCCGGATTTGACCGGGTACATCACGGAGGGACAGGTCTTCGTCGACCGTGGCCTCCATAACAGACAGATTTATCCTCCGATCAACGTGCTACCAAGTTTGTCGCGATTAATGAAGAGCGGTATCGGAAAGGGTATGACCCGAGTGGATCATGCTAACGTCTCCGATCAGTTGTACGCAAACTACGCGATTGGACAGGTACTGAGGAAGAATTACTGGAGTAGAATTAGTGGAGGAATAGTTTCTCGCTAAACCTGAAACTTAATAGAATCCTTCATGCAAGAGCAAGAACTTCCATCTTGCTCTCCATCCAAGAACTTCATATACTACTACATCATCTTCATCAACACCCTTGCTCGTCCTCCTTGTTACTCTCCGACCCCACGACCCTCCCCGACACCCTCCCCGACACCGACTATTATCATCATAGGATACGCGTGCCATCAAGGCGGTTGTCGGTGAGGAGGCCTTGAACGACGAGGATCACCTCTACCTCGAATTTATCGACAAATTTGAGGAGCGCTTTGTGCAACAGGGACCATATGAGAAGCGTGACGTCTTCAACTCCTTGGATCTGGCATGGGAGTTGCTCCGGATCTTCCCGGAAGATATGCTCAAGAAGCTGCCAAAGAAGATCAAGGACGAATTCTACTCGCGTGACCGTGAAATCGCGAAGGCAGCTAAGGCATAAGTAGTTATTGGGTTTTCCTGTCTTCACGTTAACTTGTTCTTAGTACTAGTTGTAGAAAAAGTGTGACTCTAGTACTTAGTTTGTTGATGTAGTCGTATTTTTTAAAGGTGAAACGTTTGCGTCAACGTAATTTGGATGAATGAAGGTGATCCAGACAATACTTTAGGTAGAGGCCATTGCGACTATAGTGGAGTCTTAGTCGCAGGCAGATTCTTCATGAAGAACGCGAATCTAATTAATAGAGATGTTGAAGAAATAATTTACGTTGTGGATTAGCATTAGCTAGCACTCTCAAGGTGCAATGTGAAGTATCACGACTACTCTACTAGGTAGCGCAACACATGATCAGGGGTCTTCTTCATACCGCAGAAAGAGTCTACTAGTACAACTCTTATACCCTGTTCTTCTTGACAAAAGAGTCTGACGAGTCTAGTAGTGATCTATCGCCGTAAAGACAAAGAGGCTCACGTCGGCTAAGTTTAGAAAAACCTTTCTACGGAGTCTATTGCGGCTCACGAACATATCGTACACATCCACGCTTACCTATGAGAAGCTTATCAGATAACTACAGCCACTTACATCAATTCTTATACGATCCCCAGAAAGTAACTAAACAGTCTTGCAACAGGACACGACATAAAAGGTCGAAAGTTTAATGGTGCAAGGTCAGATCTCGGGACTCGTTTTTGCGACGGGTTCTGCGAGCTGACTTTTGACGGGAAGAACAAGGACAATCTGCTCTTCACCAATATTTCTTGAGATTTCTTCAGCCGGAGCGAGTTGACGGACGAGCCTGCTATACACGAGGAAGGAAGTCTACTTGATGGTCTCTGTTGTTGTTCACCATTCCTCCAGCAGCAAAAGCAAAAAGATCAAGCTTGTGTGGAAGAGATCCATGTAGTTGTGGATCTACATAGTTATAGTGCGAGGTTCAGAAGGCGCGGCTCCTGCATGCTCTTCAAAGAAAGTTCATCGTCACCTGGACTGAAAAATCCAAATGTGCTGTAGTAGGTTCATGTTTTCTGCGTTCTTGGTGTAAAAAGCGCTGAGAGCACTAGCATGTTGACCAACACGTTGTAGCCGTAGGTAGTCAATGAACAAATTATAGAAATGATGTCCTTAATCCGATTGCAGCCCTTGGCACAAGAAGCAGAATGTCGGACCAGCCACTGCTGAGGAAAGCAAGTCTTCAGGACGAGCAATCTCCTGAAGATGTCTTGGCTCCGGCAGAAACCGTGGCAGAAAGAACCGAAGTTGTCGTAGAAGACGGTGGAGGTGCTTCATCTGGTGATGGATTAAAAATTCCCGAAACCGAAGTTGTCGTAGAAGACGGTGGAGGTGCTTCATCTGGTGATGGATTAATACCCGAAACCGAACAGAATGACGCTGGTCCTGCTGATGCTGGTGGTCCAGGTAAAGAGGCTTTGGTGCCACCACCAAGATCTCGTCAACTATCATCAATGGGAACACCATCGACTTCAAGCCAGGAACAAGAGCTTGATGCCTTGCGCATTGCGGTTGCAAAGCATGATGAGGTCTTAAATGCTAAGAATGAGGAATTGGCCAGGGCAGAACGAATGCGCACAAACCTATGAAAAGAAAATCAGTTATCATTATCAAGTTTCTGAAGTAGAAAAGTACGATAATGATAACAGATTTTGGTTTCATAAAACCTAAAGAACGCAACGGACCAATTACAACGGCGCATAAAGACACTCACGGTAGAGAATCAAGAATTGAAAAGAACTACTGGAGAAAAGCTGCAGGATAGTTCTGGTACTAGTGGGGGCACTTGCTCGGTGAACGACGTTAAAGCAGCACATGATACTGTGACTGGTGCAAGTAAACCCAGTGCTGATAATTCTGCTACAACCCCAGGTCATGGTGGTACTAAGACGACAATCATGACGCCTGGGCTGCAACAAGCAGCTGAGCATCATTTTATAGGAAGTCCAGCTGGCTCTAGAACAGCGTCAAAATCTTCACATTCCGCAGAAGAGGCTTGCTTTGGCGACACTCGCCTTCTGGAGCAGCGGGACAGGGAAATCAAGGAGCACCTAGACGCGATTTTGGCTAGAGACGAGGCTTTGGTCCGGAAAGAGAAGGAACTTCAAGACCTGCAAGCTGAAATGTTGTTGCTAAAAGATGAGAAAGATGCGACGATATTGAAGGAGAGGGAAGCTGCAATTACAGCGATGGAAGCTGAAAGAAAAGCCAAAGACGCTGAACTTCAAACCAAATCCGCGCTCATCGACCAAAGAGATTCTCTCATACGCGAGAAAGAATCTCTTATTTCCGAGAAGGATTTCTTGATCCAAGAGAAGGAGCAGAATTTACGCACTGCCCAGAAAGAAGCTTTGAACTTATCGCTCTCTCTCGAGAGCCAACGCGAAGCAGAGAAAGCTGAGGTTATGCGAAATGCGGAGACTGTGATGCAAGAAATGGCAGTATTAAGGGTCGTTGCAACTTGATGCTGATGGGCTACCTAGTCGAAAACTCAAAATATCCGAGTAGCCAACTGAAATAACAGAGTCATTACGCTGCTCTGTCTTGTTTCAGTTGTATCTCATCTAAGAGCATACTTATCTTCTATAATGGCCTCGTCTCACTTTCTAAGGGGAAAAAGGATAGACGCGCGACCGCGAGCTAGATAGGTCAAAAATTTGCAACCTCTAAGAGTGGAGTTGAAGGAGAAAGACGGGATTGTCCAAGCAGTGAAAGACATGATGCGTCGCGCGGAGGAGAGTAGAGCAGAAATGGAGTCGGAGTTGGCGAAAGTCAAAGAAGACTTGGAGAAGAGGGAGAAGGCGATAGAGGAATTGTCGACTGAGAAGGAGGCACTGCAGAAGCGATTGGAGGAGACTGTGGTAGAACGGGATGAACGAGTTGAGATTTTGCAAGAAGAAAAAACTCAACTTGAGAAGAAGGTCGAACGCAGAGAGCAGGAATTTGACTCGGAAAGAAAAGAAGCCGAGCAGCGAGTCTCGGATTTACAAGCTTCAGAAAAGGACCTACAACAGCAACTTGCAGAAGAAAAAGAACAACATGTGGAAACACGACAATCACTGCAGACAAAACATCTCCAAGAACAAGGTGAGCTGAAAACCACATTGGAAGAGGCTTCTAGCAAGCGCGAACAGCAGAAACAAGAAGAATATGCCGAACAAACGGAAGCTAGAGACGAAATGATCATCTCACTTCAAAAGAAGGTGAAAGACTTGGAGGACGAATTGGCATCAGAGAGGAAGCGACCGCAATCCACGGACGATGCTTTGGACTCTCTAGAAGAGGACTTGTCTGCTGTATTGCGTTTCCAGCAAAGCGTATTCGGAGAACGCAAGCGCGAAGATGAACACATGAAGGAATTGAAAGTTATGTGAGAGTGAATGATAGATAATAGCTTGTTGTGATTGCTGGTGTGGAATACTCCTAAGTTCAGGTTCATCTGTTGTACCTTTTCTGATATTTGTTCTAGCTAAAGAGTTGCTTCTACATTGCCGCTTCTAATGAGCAAACCAGCGAGCTTCTAGAAAAACGGCTTATCTCTCTCGCCGACCAAAACGCGGAACTGCAGTCTAGATTGGTGGACGTCACCGCCGAACGCTCTTTGCTGGCCGAAGTAAAGGACTCCACGTTTGGCAAACAGGATGATCTGATAGTCGAACTGCAGACGATCCGTGCCGAAAACAGACGCTTGCAGCACAAGCTTGCTAATGTCCTGGACAGCAATGCGCAGAACAACGACCTCCGAGCTGAGAACGGTCAGATGCGCCAGCAGAGTGCTTTTCTGGTGCAAGAGTTGTCGCGACTGCGTAACACGAATCAAGCACTGTGCAGACAGTTGTTCGATCCAGAAGCGGAAATACACTTAGACAGAGCTTCTACTTCCTCTCAACCTAGAGGAGACGGACCAACTAGAGGAGACGGACCAACTAGAGGAGGATCTTCTACAGCGACGTCTGAAGAAGACACGTCTGAAGAAGCAACGTCTTCATCAGAAGACTCGGAAGAGGACTTGACAAAGACAAAGACGGGTCAAGAATCCACGAAGAAAACGTCTCGAAGAAGAAACAACAACAAGCAGCTTGATGAAAATAACCCTCTAGGATTGGGTGTAGAAAATGGCGGACGTCGTCGAGAATTACAACCCGGAGGATCAACGAGGACCCCTTCCATGACATCTTCATCTTCGTCTCACCACCAACATGATCAGAGAGGAGTAACGCAAGACTTGATGGAAAAATTTGGAGACGAGGAAGCGAATTGTCTTTTAAGGGGGCAGAGGTCCATGAACGAAGCAGACGATGCCGATCGGGAAGTCAGACAGTTGTTAAGAACGATAGATGGGATCATAGACATCGTTATTGTTTGAAGCACTAGAAGTAGTTTGAACAATTATGCCTATGCGAACTCCCTACATCTAAATCTATCGTGGTTGAACAAGAATCATGCAGGAGCCATCTATAACATCTATCGTGGTTGAACAAGAATCATGCAGCCGCGTGTAAGAAAGTACGTACTTATCTTCTCTAACTTTCGCAACCATCGCGCGTTTACAAGGTCGCTTGATCACTACCGAACAGAAATACCTTGAAGAGCGTGTCCGCATGGTCGATAGGATACGAGAACTGGAGGAAAGAGGAGCTCTTAGTAGTTCTAGTGACTGCTCTCAGTTTCAGCCTCGTCAGTCTCAACAAGAAGAACAGGGAAGATCGTCATCTTCCTACGGTGCTTTGGTTCACTATGGAAGTGAAGCATCGACGAATCTGCGAGCAGCTGGGGCAAGGGTGGGAGGTTACTTCTCTAGTGCGGGTTCAGCCTCAACTTCTGCCTCAACTTCGACATCAAGTGGAGTTGGTAGAGACAACTTTCTTGCTGGTCTGCATAAGCTTAGTGAGCAGGGGAGCCGAGAAAACAGAGAAATGTTAAGAGCCTTCACATGATTAATGTCGCAACAAAAAAGAGTACTATGACCTCGTGGATTTAGGTGAATCTTCTAACTTTTGAGACAACAACAACATCGGGAAGAGGAGCTGGAGGACCTGAAGGCATTACTGGTGGAGCCTCAGCGTCGGTGTCTGCTGTGGGTGGGAAAATTACGGACGCAGTTTCGTCGACTGTCTCAGGCGTTGGTAATCATATAGGACAGGCTGTTTCGGGTGTAATTTTCAGAGGATAGAATAAAAACGGCCGTTTAATAGGGTGTAATTTTCCGAGGATGATGAACAAGAGGGAAAAAGAGGACTCAGAAACAGAATTCTTGCGGCAGTTTCCATCCTCTGGTATCTAAATCTACGCACTAGATTTACAACTACAACGATTTTCTATTTATCATGAAGATCATGCTCCTCGTGGTCGTCCCGTCGTGACACACACTTACAATTTCACTTACACTTACACAATTCTCTCCGAACGAGATAGCGACCAGGAGTTGACAACGCTGGGTTTTCTTGAGACGAGATCTCTATCGATATGCACCTTCCTCGTCCACTTCCACGCTTGCTTATTTTGTTCTCATTTTACATGCGAATGCGTTCCGTGGTGTGTTGGAGAGAGAGAGATGGGAGATTCATTGTCTGAGATGTTGAAACTCCAAGAATGTCACTCGTCTCACGTCGTCGGTCTCAATCACAACTCTTATCACTGTTGCCGCTGTGGCTTTTAACCGTTCTTAACTACTTTGTGCTTGTGGTCCTCGGCCGTTAGGTGGATGATCGGTGTCGGTCCTACTTAAATGTATATTAGATGGTGTCGGTCCGTCTTCTAAAGAACCGTAGAACCGTAGTTCATCCACCAGTATAAAAATTCTTTACCATGATCTCCTCGACGTCCTCTGAGGACACAGAGTCCTCAGTGTTGATCTACTTCTTGACGCCCCTCTGTACTTCCAAAGGTACAACTAGCTTTGCTAACCCTGCCGAATCACGGCAAGCCAACCTCCACATCATGAAGTAAAGAGCCTTGCTCCTGTGTACACCGTCATCTTCAGTAAATAAAGAATTTCGGGCGCAACCATGTCGTGTTTATAGATAACAAGAACTCGTGGCTGTGGCAGAAGGAGCAGTAGTTAGATTGAACAAGGACCTCCATCGACCATCTCCACATGTCATGGAGTACTTCATGGCATACGTACAACAATGCTCCCCGTCCCCATCTAACTTTTAGACAAACTTTACAATATGGTTGTCCTTGTTGTAGTACAACATAGTGGTATTAATAGTTCTAGTACCCGTACCCCCTCCACCTACACTTAGTTGATGTATGCCCATGCATTTGCGTAGTACTAGCAGTCGTGGAGACTAGTCTGCAACTGGTACTGCTTTCTCGACAGAGAAATAAAGTTAAATTCTATTGATGTGCAGCGTGCAAACGGCCGCCATGTGAGTAGCTGCACACAGCACATGCCAAGACCAAAAGATGCCACCTAAAGCAAAGAGCAGTCCTGGTGGCAAGAAGCCTGCAGCTTCGCCGAAGAGTCCTGCATCGTCACCAAAAAATGGAGCCGGGTCACCTAAAAATGGAGGTGGAGGGAAGAACGCGGGTGCGAAAGCAAAGTTAAGATTGCTCTTGATGATGATAAAGCTGAATCGCGTACTGCTTCGTGATAGAAGTATCTTTGTATTCTTTCAACATGTCTGTTTTGCCTTCTAAACGGATTTCATATTTGAATTTGTTGTCAGGATGATTATGATTTTTCGTCTTCACTTGATGATGATACCTTAAAATATTAAAAATCTACTTCAATCCTTACAACGACTTTTCTCTCGCTGCATCGAAACTTAGCAAATGAATGTTATATAAATCGCCGTCGTGGTGACTTTCTAAAACACGCGAAAGCTGCTCCCACTGCACCAGAGCCTAAAGGGAAAGCGAAAGCGAAGTCGAGCATTAAAAGACAAAATACTGCGCGACTCGTCCCTTATACAGGAGATGACGAAGACCGATGGGGGCATGCAGGGTTCATGTTGGAGAAGAAGTATTCAGTTGAAGATACAACTTTTTTTTTGAATTTTTGTTCTTGGTCTGAATGACATGCAGGATGTGGGTTGATTAATATTTATTAATATGGAGAAAAAATTAAAGATTAAAAAAAAGTTGCCTTATGTTGGACCAAGCCAACTCGGTACATTGTCCTCATACCTCTCATGCCCTTCTTAAAAAACTCACAAACTACAGGAGCAACTACGAGAAGTTACAGGAGGACCATCTCCGTTTTCGGACGCAATACCAGCCAGACAGTTCACTCCTCACTTATGAGAGGTTCCCCAATCCCCGCTACTAGCTGATAAGAGGGAATAGTGCAACCCGCCCAAGAACTTCTGATACATTTTTGGGAGTACTACTTAGATAGCAGTACGTAGTTATGAAGTATGAACACGGAGAAGCCTGTAAAGTTGATATTGATTAGTACGTTGTTGTCGAGGAATAAGACACTTAGTCTAGTCTAGGTGTTGGTATGCTGGCCAATGATAGACTCACGGTAATGTAAAGAATAAGAAACTGCTTCTTGTTCTAACCTTCCCTCGCGCAATTTCCGAAGGGATCGGTCTACATCGACCCACACCACATCTCCATTATCGATCAGGCTAATGCGTTGGTGATGCAGGATCGGGAGGATGTCAATCAGATAGGGTAAGTTATCTTGTTTGTTACGATGGTTTTTCTTTATTTTACTGTAATTTCAGAAGGTTTTCATTTGCTTCGGCTTCCTTGCTAGCTTCTGGATTTGGTGACGTGATGTGTGCATCTGCAGCTTCCCGTCGAATCAATTTGAAAAGCGAATGACTTCTAGGCACATTGTGAAAACCTACACCGCAAATTCCAGGTTGTACAAAAACATGACTCCTCTTCAGTCTTCAGATGATCTATAATCACCTTGAAATGCCTTGACGAGGTACAAAAACATGACTCCTCTTTACATGGCGGCGCGAACTGGCAATGTCGAGATGGGGGCTTATTTGTTAGAGCGTGGAGCCCGTTTGGACATGGCTGACGCAGACGGAATGACGCCTCTACACATAGCGGTTCTGAAAAAGCAGTCTTTGGCGACCGTGCATACACTCTGCAACAAAGTAACAGGAAACCGCGAATACCTGATAAGCAAACGAAACAACGGTGGATTTACTCCACTTCATTTGGCTTTATGAATGAGATGAGTATTAGATAGAAGAAGAACATGTCGGTAAGATGATAGTGATATACTAGAGTAGTTTATAGAACGGATGTAGGATGGACTTGGATGGATCGGATGGACCCCCCTGATTCTTCCGATCCTACTTGAAATGGTGGAAAGTCCATCCGTTCCATCCGATCCATCCCATCCCGGATCTGGCACCCCTATAAACTGCTCCATGATATACAACGTTGATGAACATGTTGAGCATCCCTGTTGAAACAAGTAGTGCTTAATCGTCCAGAAGAACGTCGACCACGCCCTTGTTGAGGTCTATGTATTGCGGCTTCTGTACCACGAGGAACACCCAGATTTCCGTAGTATCTAGGATTACGGCCGTCATGTCCCTTTTTCATTTCCCGTGCTCAATTGCGATCGGCCTATGATCAAGCTATTAATTGAGATGGAGGCTGACCCTTTAGAGCGAAACGAGATTCTCAGCAACGATACTGCTCTGCATATGGCCGTCCGAGAAGACCGGCAGCCGCCAGAATCCCACGAGGTGATAGAGGATCTGCTATTCAGTGTCTACAAAAGTTAAGGCTATTTTCTTACTTCTATGTATCCCATGTGCTGTGGAAGTGGAGTATGAATCATGCTCCTTAGGCTGAGTCGAGGAGTCCCGCCTTCAGATGGAAAGGGGAAAATGATGGAGAACAGGGGCATCTCACTCAACTAGGCTCGCAGAGTGAAATTCTAGCGCTAAAAAAGAGCCAAAAAATTCGAGGATGAATTTCAACCTGACGAAGCCAAAGCCCTGATGAACCCTCAAAACGCGCATGGGGACACACCCCTGCACGCCGCTGGTTTTCATCGTGCGGTAGAGATACTCTTGACGTATCATTGTGCGGGAAACATTCAGAATCATGATGGAAAATACCCCTTTGAGGTGTGCAGAGCGGGGCCAACTGCACGAGCTGTTTTGTTACGAACATGAAGTAGCTGGTCCCATAATTCTCTCTCCTAATATCCCACTCCCACTCTAATCCGCAATTCCCTGTTACGAAAGGCGCCATTGAGGAGACGGACGGACTTGCGATTCGACCTCCCCACAGTCGACAATGCTTTGCGCTTCGAACACAAACAAGATGTGCATAAGAAATTCACGTTGTTGTAGTTGTTTAGGTCGTGAAGTTGCAAAGAAGACTGTAGCGATCGGGTAGAAAGAACCACACGAAGTTACTAGTAGTAACCTGTACATAAAATAACCTCCTGTACATAAAATGAGTCATGATGTAGATCAAAGCTAGTACTAATATTGTTGACTTACTACACATTTGTTCTTGATCATGCCATTGTCTCGTTTCGTCTTGAAGATTACCATTGTCTTTGCCATTGCTATCCTCGTATGAGTTCATCGAACTTTTGTTTCAATTGTTATATACCACGTCGACCATCAATTACACAATCACAATGTCATAACATGCCCAATGAAATTAACATTTTCGTTTTTCATCCGAAATTAGCCAACATCCAACTACCTAAATTCTTGCATCGATTTTTTATCACAATGTCATAGTGATTGTTGCTATGATTCGTTTAAGTTTTGATTCTACATCTACTTGCATCCATCTACTTGTCATTCATAGCCAAATACAACGTAAAGGCACTTACATCCATCTGCATGACATCCATAGAAAAAAGGATGCCAACGCAACTTCTGCACTCTTCAGAGTCGACTGATGACATCAGCTTCAGCAATATTCTTTCGCATTTTGAATGCCGTTATTTTTCCCCTGTCCATGGGACTGCAGACACCAATGACGGAGAGAAGTGTAAGCAGAGACAGGAGAGAGTAGGTGTACCTGTGATGGATAAGTAGAGACACGAGGATAGCTTTAGGTTTAGCTGTGCTAACAAGAGCCAAGAACAAAAATGAAGAGTGAATGTGTATAAATTCCGCAGCGGAGCGAAGGGTTGAAAAACTAGTAGTTGTAACCTACTAGCCCTGGTGCTAGTATCTGTTTGAAAAAGGTTTAGAATCAGCAAACAAGTTTGTATATTAGAGACCCGCACCAGAAAAATTTTTCGCGTGCGGGTCCACAACGACCACATGTAAAAAATGTCACTGCTACTCCTCTTGTCGTTCTTCTTTGACTTGGTCGCCAATGTTGATGGTGCCACGACACGACGGCTGCTTCCCACCGCATCCATCCTGCCGAAGGTTCAGCCTCCTGCGGCTGCGCCAGACCCAAGCTCCTTCATGGTCAAATGCATTGCGGATCTGAAGCACGTGACAGCCAAAATCGACCATTCCTATACCGACGTGCAAATTTAAGGCTGTAAGTCAGTCAGGAGTACTATCTGGAGTCAGTGTGTGCTGTCGTTTAAGGGACAATTCCTCTTGTTAAAAGTAAAGCGAATGCTAAGGGGGATGAAGGGAATCCACGTCCACCCAACTTCTAGACTACCTCTAACAAATGCTAGATGCGTTAGGACACGAGTGTGATTTCAACCATGAAATGCCTCTAGTATTCGAGGACGGGTTTAAGACCACGATGTCCTGTCGCCATTTTGCAAAGGAACTCACAAAAGCAAGATGGGAATATCTAGAAAAGGGAAGCGATAAAGGATATGTTACGGTACTAAAGACGAAGACTGTGCGCTTTAGATATACACCTAGGTCGTGGCACGTGAGATGAAAGTCAATGTGGTGCTTGTGGTAGATCAGTGATGTCCTCCAGATGACTTCATTTGAGATGAAAATGTAAAAAGCCTTTAATAGACCTGGTCCCACGTCGTGAGGAAGAACATATGAATCTACTCATCCCAGGTCTGCAAGAACTACTGGCAATCTGCGCACGCGAAGCCGTTTTTGCCGAAGGTGCACCGCCCACCAGGTCCGACGCAGCTGCAATGGTGGTGGGCCCTCTTGATCTTTCTTTCTGGTGTTTTTGCAGTCTACCTCGTGAATCGGAACAACGTCAAGAGCTCCCGTCGCGCTGCTGAGGCCTACGCAGACGCCACAGCACGAATACTCAGGAGTGGTAGAGGATGGAGCTGAGGAGAAAGGATGAGGAAAGACGTTTCATAAATAGATATGCTCGCGGTAGCTGTAAGAACAAGTATTCGAAAACTCAAAATAAGCGAGCTACTGAGTGAAATTAATAAGAGAATCTTGACTATATTCCTCTTCTTTCAGCATCTCCCTTATTTTCAATAGTTACTCGGTTATTTCAGTTTTTCGAATACAAGAACAGACTTGACACCTTCAGAAGATCCTTCTCATTGTAACTACCATCTTATTTTTTCCATGAGGATGAAGACGTCGTGTGAATATGGAAGGACGAGGACTGATGTTTTGTATAGGTGAGGTGGAACAGGGAAAAAAGATTGGCGCGGTTGTACCAGTCCAGCCACTACCAGTACCAAAGATGCGGCCGATAAAAACATGCAGCCAGCATCAAACAAAGAACGGCGTACGTAAGTGACAACACATTCATAAGGAAAAGATGTAAGTAGAAGTCGAGATGAAACAAAAATACTCCACGACCTAGGAAAACCACCTCAATGGCCACCTCCCGAAGTGGAAGTGCCACATCTGGTTAAGTAAAAAGCAAGAAAGATACGAAATCGAACATCAAAACAAAAAATGGGCGCCCTACCATCAAATTTCGACGACGTGAACGAACCGCGGATTTTGGCGGTTTCAGCACATCGAATGGTTCAGCAGATCGTGGATAACGTCTACCACGACCCAGATATGTTTCCGGCTTTGAACTTATGATGAGTAGATATGTTTATGTTTATGTTTCCTGCTTTGACTTCTCATTTACAACTTCTGAACCTTGTAGTTCTACTTCAGCAAGAAGTGTTTAGAAGCAAGTTGGCTAGAACAAGTGCTACTGGTATGCCGATTCCAATAGCGTCACAGCAGACTCACCAGCATTGCAGCGCTCCCACATTGTAGCATAGCAATTGTAACGTTTCCGAATGACAGCTCTGCTTATGCTCTAAGTCCGGACTGCTCCTGGGAAACGGATTGGCGGAAGTTGACATCCTGGCTAAAAAAGAGGGACATGCTTGACATTAGCTTGCATTCGTTCAATTTTACGAACGCCGATCATGCGTGGAACACGTTGTTACATCGTGTTGTGGGCGGCAAGAAACAAGTGGAAGCTAAACGCTACGCGGTGAGGGATGACTACTTAAGGAAATTGCACTGGAAAGTCGACTGCTGGAGCTGGTGCGTGATTGATTCTCTTGTTAAATGAGTCTGACTTCACTTGGTCGTTCCCTGCTTCTCTGTGAATGAAAAATATCCCAGTCCCAAGCACCATGCTACTGTTGTTGACGAGGATCATGCATACAACAATAGCGGCAACTGCAGCTCTAACCTTCGGGCTAGGAGGCAGAGGCCTAGGAGGTCATGGACGAGGTCATAGAAGGAAGAAAAAACGACATAAACGTGGTGGCAAAGATTCGCCTTCTGCGAAGCCTGCAGAGTATGATGACCAGGTTGCGCCAGCTTCTCCTTCAGCGATGAAGAGTATCGATGAAGATGAATTTAGCCCATACAGTGAAGTTATGGCTGGAGAATCAATGTTACAGGTTTTGTTGTAGCAGCTCATTCAGAGGCCTTTTCTACGAAGCAGGAGAAAAGGAAAAGTAGCAAAGGAAAGTATAAGATGTAAGTGTAACAATCTGCCAGCAACCCCTGCAAGAAGAAATCTCCTTTTCTTCTAAAGAGGAAGAAGACGACGAGCCGATGAATTCTAGTGAAGACGATCGACCTCTGTCTAGCGGAGACGAGTATGATGGGCCTACGGAATTGAGGCACGTGCAGAACAATAATCCGATGATCCTGTGGACCTTGCGGTTTCTACTCATGAGTACGGCTGTGTACGGATACTTCATGAGTTCTTGTAAGGAATTATAGGCAATTCTTTCTGTGAGCAACAAGAACAGGAACAACGAGAGGATCATGTTGTGGACGACCGCCGGATCATCCACCTACTCAACGTGATCTTCTCTAATCCCCACCTACTAGTTTTTTCTAATCCGGAAAAGGCCAATCCGAACATCATGAATTTGCGTGGAGATACGCCTTTGATGACGGCAATAAGGAATGGACATGGAGGCGACGTGGTTGCATCCCTGTTGGAGAGCAAGGCCTACGTGAACTATCGCCGTCGTGATTATCCTGCCAAGCTCTTGGATGACGAGGTCGAAGTGTTGAAAACGAAATTGCTGAAGACAGCGCAGAAAAATACAGTTTTATGGACGCGTGGATTGATTCTTTACATTCTAGGAAGGGTTAGTGGGTACTTGATTGTTCATTCTTGACTTGATCATCTAGTACAGAATGGAGTAGCGGCTGCGTCTGCAGTAAACAACTCAATATTTAGAGTTAGAGACTCAGTTTGCTGAAGATACATTTGTGATTCAGATGATGCATTTCCGTTCGTTGGACTTGACTTAATGCGTTTCACTGTCTTATCTTTATTTGACGCAGAAGATGAAGTTGTCACTACATCAACACCGGACGAGCAGACAGGAGTAGCACTGGCAGCAGCATCTACACCTGCATCCACTTCTCGAAGTATTTTTGGTATAGCCTGAATTTGATCCTAAGGGTTCTCTTCTTGTTTTCCCTTAGGATCAAACTCAGGTTCCCAACACCCCGCCCCTTTCCTCCCTTTCATACCCCATCACCGCCAAACAGACTGCCGCCCGCGGTCTGAATGAGGTCGATCTGATCGCAGAGCTTCAGGAACAAGAGGTGGTTGTGCAGGATGACCTGGATCGTGCTGTGCGTGAGGTGGAGATGATGGTGGACGAACTGAAGGATATCGCAGGCAATGGAAAGGCTGGAGCCGGAAACGATGGTGCTGGAGGTTATGAGTTGGGTAGATGATGAAGAAGATGATCCGAAGAGGTTTGATTTTAGATCGACAGTATGATACTTATAGATACTTTTGGTGCGAAGTTGAGATCGACATTTAGTCCAGCATATTATTAGGAAATCGAAATGATTAGTTTAAAACTTTGAATTTGTGTCACAGCGTCTGAGCTCTAATCCTCAGCAGGTCCTTCTCGTGGTCTCGTTTCCTTCGTACCTGGCAATTTGGAGTATTCATCTGCGCTTACACTAGCTGTACGCAGTGGAGCAGACGCAGAAGTTATTATGACACTGCTAATGCAGAAGCGACCAGCTTCTCCCAATGTCAACTGCGCCGACGCCGAAGACCGTCTCAAAAGGACGCCTTTGCATTACCTCTGCCGACGCAAAGACTTGGCTTTAGTCTCCGTTTTCCTTCAGTCTCGTTGCACCCAGGGTTGCGACCCTAACTTACCGGACGGTCTCGGCCAAACGCCGATCTACGTCGCCATTGACCAACGTCATACGGAGATGATCAAACTGCTTGGCGACGCCACTACCCAAATCATGACGTTCAAAGAGGAAATACCAAAGCTAATCCGCAACAGATCGCACGAAAACCACGTCTTAGCGGCGTTTCCGCAGTTGCCGAGGTTCGCGACGCTGAAAGATTTAGGGCTACCAGGACGAACTCATCTTTTTAAAAGGTAAACTTGACGCATTTGCATTTCAAATAATTTGCATTTGGATAATTTGCAGGGAGAAAAATGGTCAGAGATGGATTGTATCCGTAAGCTGATGAACTAAGGACAGTAGATCTCCATCTAAAAGATAGACGAGGCAGAAGGATTCAGAGGGATCCGACACAGGTGAGAGTGGATGCCTTCGACAAGTTTGGCATTTCACCTCTCCAACATGCGATTTTGAAGAGGTGGGGAGAAGGAGTGAGAACGATCTTGCAGTATTGGCCGAGTATTATTATGGCGAGCGCGGCCAGGGCATCAGGAGACCTAGTCCATCTCCACCTAGTAACAAGTTTTTATTTTGAAGATAGAGCATGCTGCTCATATACTCAACTTGAGTCGCTCGAGCATGCATTGACTTGTAGTCTTACTTAAATGCATTTGTTGTGACTTGTTCATACACATCCACTGCCTGAGACAGTCAACTTGTCCATACACTTCAAGCACAGGGTCAGTAATAAGATTGAATCAAACATCTAATTCCCGCTTCCAAACCGGGCTTCCCCTGAAGTCCGCCGTTCGTCTCAGAGACGTGAACGACGTCTACGCCCGTCAGCAGATCGTTAGCCATTTACGTCTCGTAGGCTGTGACATGTTCCCTGCACCCGACGCCAGAATGGCCACCGATGACCAGTACTTGCGAGAACTGTTGACTTTGAAAGACGAGAATGATTATGGTCAGCAGAAGTTTTTCTGATAGTATAAAATATGATGGACTTCGTGCTGCTGCTCAGGTATTGTAGGTTGTGCCTCTAGCTCTAGGTGTAGTTTTTCTCATTTCTAACACTGATGTTCTCTCCGCTTCAAAGCTTGTTTGTTTGTCTGTCTCGGCATGATCTCGATACTACGAGGACCCTTTTCCCTTGTATTTCATGTTGGGAAAGGGGTTGAGAAGATGAGGGGACGACAGAGGTGGAGAAAAGCTGACTCTAAAATGAGAGGGCCAAGAAAGTCGCAGCAGGTCAGGGGAAGGCAGTGCAATTGCTGATGATGCAAGTGCCGGGTCATGAAGCTGCGATGGAGGCGGTGGAGACAAGAGCGGAAGGTGGGGATGGTTATGGCACTTGTCAGAGACCCCATACTGGTGGGGTTGGGTCTTTTCTCTCGTTATTGTGTCAACAAGCAGCTATAGTTGCAGCCATAAGTTTCTTCAGTGAATTTGAAGTGATTTCTGTATTCCACCACTTTCATCCCCCCGGCGACGGCGCCGCCGACGGTCGTTCCTCGCCGAAGAAGAAGAAGAAGCGGAGACAGGAGGAGAAAGCCGAATTGGAGCAGCTGGCGGCGAAGGCGGAAGATCCTATAAACTACTACGTACGACGGTACTACAATGACGCTGGGAGCGATGAAAACTCCATCACGTTTTCTGTTAGACAAAGGTTATGGCTTCTATTCTGGTTTTTGCAGGTTTAGGCACAATAAAAATAGGGGAAATCCTCGTAATACAAAGAAAAGAAGGGAAGTTCTTAGAGAAATTCGTAGAACTCAAAGAGGACCCAGGGAAGTCGTAGGCCCAATCCGAATCGACTAACATCATCACAAAGAAAAGAAGGGAAACGAGAAAAGAAAGGAAACGAACATCATGTCTTTCTGAGCAAGAAGTTTGAGAGCCCAGGCCATCGGTCAATAGGACGCTTCTAACCTTCGACGCCGTCTTGCTCCAAGTGCTCGTCCCTTATGCCGCCAGCGTAGACCAACTGACAGCTGGCTTGTTCGTGCCGAATATCAATGCTGAGTGTTGTAGGATCTTGCTAGAAGCCAAGGCAGACCCAGATGGGGAGATGAAACAGCACGACGCTTTCGTTGCCGACTACCTGGAACACAGTGCTAAGTGGTACGCGTATCCGCAGTCTAGCTGCTTGAGGGATGCCGAGACTGCGCCAACTGCGAGTGGTCGGGACATACACGAACAAATGCTGCTAGCCAAGAAGGGCCGCAAGAGTAGCAGGTGGGAAGCAGGACAGCGTCCGGGAGAAGCAGACACCGAAGCCATTGCAGAGAACCCCAGAGGTGGTGAAGAAAATGCTATGGGAACTGATACTCCAGAGCAAGTGAGTGAAGTTGGAGATACGGCGTTAGTGGTAGCGACGCCTACATCACCGAAGGGAACAACTGCGAGTGGAGCAAAGGGAGGCAAAAACACTGCCAGTAAACTAGCAGTAGTTCCACAAGACTTAGGGCATGGTGGGGTAGTGAATCGTGCTTTGCTGCGCTCCCTTGGGCCGCATGAGATCATCTCCAGGAAAAACCCTCCGCCAGGCGTCTCGGCTGCCACTGTAGCCGATAATACGCTGACGCTGGCCATTACGGTCTTTCTAAAAAACCGCTGACGTTTGTAGATAATACGCTGACGTTGGCTATCATGGTTTTTCTAAAAAAACTCTGACGTCGTTGGCTGCAGGAATCTTTCTAAAGAAAGACTTGCGCAGACTCACAATTTGTGACAACCCCGTCCTCTCGGATGACCCTAGTGTGAGTATCACCCACTCGTGCTTCTCTAACCCCCTGCATGACCGCAATCTGCTTTGTGTACCTATCGCCGCTGAAGCAGTGACCAAGGCTTCTATGGAGACAAACTACGACGCTGCGGCCGAAGAGGCTTCAATGCGGTGGCAAAATCCCGTTATGAACCCGTCCGGCCCCGTGATAAACCCTGGCTCTACAAGTGTAGTGGAACTGCTCAAACGTGCAGACGCTCAAGCCCCAGGCACTGGCAGAGGGATCCCTGCAGGGGTAGGGGCAAGTATGCCTCGACGCAAAGGTGAACCACCGAGAGGTCTGCCGGCTTCTTATTTCTCTGGTGCGCATCCGAATGCCCAGGGAAACACGAAATCAAAAGCCACGGGAGCTGTGGATGAAGGAGTAGCGACGTTTTTGTTGGAGCAAGAGCGAGCTTTGCATTTATGGGGAAAAGGTTGGTATTTTGTACAGGGCGGTCAGAGCTACTTCTAGTACTAGCACTTGTTCTTTTGAGTGTCAGACATGAGCCTAGGGGACATTCACTGTACTTGGTCTACTTGGACGCAGGCTACGCAAAACGACAATCTGTGTTCTCTAATCTCCGAGCGCCGTACTCCAGCCATGCTCGCGTGCACTATGGGCAACAATGCAGTCCTAGAGGTGCTTCAACAGTATGGAGCCAACGTGTCTGAAGCCATAGAGACGCCTAGCGGATGGTCAACTCATATTTACGGTGCCAGGACGAATGCTTTGGAGGACATTCACCTAGGAAGGCTCACGAGCTCAGCGTGAGCATGATTTGAAGCTATTGCAAGAAGCTCACAATGAAGGAGCTCAAGAAGCTCACAGTGAAGGAGCTCAAGAAGCTCACAATGAAGGAGCTCAAGAAGCTCATAATCGATCGCTGGAAGTCTCCTATTCCTGTAAGAAGTTGTGTCACGACTGAAATTGAAATAGAAGACACAACTGTGATCTGCTCTACTTCTCTTAGTATGCTTGTTTCCGACAACCAAAGAAATATCCGACGACTACGCTCTGAATCGGAATGACACTCCTTACGCACCACTTTCCAATACAAATACAAGATCTACTCTCTCCACACTGAGCAGGTTTCATCACTGTGACATACGCGAATCCCTGTCCATGATTTTCACTAGCTCGAAACCAAATCTGAATTTCGTCCTAATGTTCCCTCGTCTGCAAGCCCCAGTGCTGCTTGTTCCTGATGTTCCCAAAAAGAATGCCTAGTTCGATAATGCGGATGTCTGCTCCAATTTACGTGCCCTAGGAGAATGTGGAATGATCCTAGAACGGTCTTAGTCTCTGATCGTGGGTACTAGAAAATTGAGTTCAGGCAATGATCTATCTAAGAATGTATGTATTATGCAGAAAAATAAGAATTTCTCCCTTGATGTTGTTCTTCAAAAAAAAATGAGTTGATGTACCGAATCATAGTTCATCGTTCTTTTTCTGAATCTCCTCTCTTTGCTTCTCAACGAAGATGAAATACCCGTTCAAGCCTTCACCTTCTCTACAAACCTACTTCAGGGTCATCTCGTACATTCTGTACTACAAAAAGCTAATACATCACTAAACGTTTCATTTCGTTTTCTACTCACTTGTGTTTCACACACCACCAAACCCAACAAGATGTCTCAGCAAGGAACCGTCAAGTTTTTCTCCGAGAAGGGATACGGATTCATCCAGCCGGCGCAGGGTGGCGAGGATGTCTTCGTCCACTTCTCCTCCATCAACAAGCAGGGCTTCAAGTCCCTCAACGAGGGCGAGACCGTTTTCTTCGACACCTTCTGGGATGAGCAGAAGCAGAAGACCTCTGCCGTCAACGTGACCGGCAACGGTGACGGCGTCCCGCGCCAGAAGGGCGGCAAGGGCGGAAAGGGAATGGGCGGCGGCTTCGGCGGAAAGGGTGGCTTCGGCGGAGGCAAGGACTTCTACGGTGGAGGCAAGGACTTCTACGGAGGAGGCAAGGGATTCGGAGGCGAGCCGGCTTACTGGTAAATACTTCCTTTCTTAAATTTCGTCTTCGTTGCGTTGATCGTGTCGACACTGTGGTAGACAAGCTGGTGTAGTATGGAAATAGCACCCACTTAGACAATTTTTGTAGTTGTACAGGAAATCGAAATCATAATGTTGCTCTTGTAGCAGGTGTGCTAGACGATACTAACAAAGTAGAACCCAACAAACTAGATCTCTCAGCATGAGCATCTTGTGACAAATCGAACCCAACAACAACATCTTACTCTTTTCAGGTAAGCTTTCTCTTGAATCGCCATGATATAATCTGGGAGTTGCGCTTGAGGAGAAGCCAAGAAAATGGCCAGCACGAAAATGGCCAGCACGGGAGGTGTTTGAAAAACAACGCTATAAAGGTTCGGGAGGAACCACTCGACACAGGAATATCTGTACATCACGATGTTGAAAGAAAGATGAGAAGAACCATGACAACTACAGATGAGAGAGAGGTCTTGCTGACTCCACTGTTATCAATCATGATTGAACTATTCTTTTACTTGCACATACTTGTTTCACCAATACGAATACTTAGGTTACTTTCACTACAAGGATCTTGATGTGATTAGAACTGAGCACTGTTGCACTACCGCACTAATAACGATCAGGTCGAAGATGTTCGATGATGTTGAGCACTCAGGGGTTGTTAACGTGTTGTTGTAAGTAGAGAAGTATGTACGATCTTGAGAATGCTGGCACCCTATGCACTAAGCTTTTAATGTTGTACTAAATATTAAGGTTGGTGGTATAGAGTAGAAAACCTGCTGAGGAGGATCATGAAATGGAGTTTATTTTGCCGTTCTCCACGTGTTGACCACAACCGTTGTCACACGACACGTTGGGTTCGGTACATGATATGTCGAAAATCTAAATTTCTAAAAAATGAAAAAATTGGAAGGTGGTCGAAGGAGACGGAGGTATCATGTTTTTAGGACGAAGTAAGTAATGTACACCTTTTGCATGGGTATGGTTTACGATGCTGAAGAAAGAGAGGATGGGTATTTGTCGTTGTAGATAACTACTTTGATATCTTTCAAGGTCTTCGATGTCTCTGTAGGTCTTTGGGGGAGCTTGAACTATCGTATTGCAAGGTAATGTTACTGGACATGATAATGGTGAAGAGACACCTTGTAGGGGCTTGTGTGTCTTCCAAAGACAGGACAGTGCAACATTCACGTGTGATGAGATTTGAGGTTGTTCTATTATGTTATAAACTACATACAGATGGTGCACATATCCTCAAAAGAAACATATCTTTCAACATGTGATTTGCTATTGTCCTCTGCTACACTTTCTATTAAAAACTCGGCACCCTCCCTTCTGAACGGGAGGAGCAGAAGTTTATCTGATTGTCCAGACAGGCGTTTGAATTGCTGGAGATGTGTGTCGTCTACATGTGACATCTGTACAGCAAACGACTGTGCCCTGAGATGTGAGAGAAGTAGTAACAACGTGTGAGATCTGTCTGAAATGGTGGAACAAGAAGTAAGAGGAAGAGATAGCGAAGTGAAAAAAGCATCAAAGATGAAAGTAGATCGGATGTGAAGCTGTAAATCACTCAGCAATGGTTAGAATCTGAAAGTTGGTTTTCGAGCAGCCTTTGGCTCGTGTATTCCCACAATCCCCGAACTGTGTCTTCATACCGTGCATCTTTCAATCGTCTTTTGTTCCCGCACAGCTCTAGTGTCGACTATCTAAGTTACAGATCATTATAGACCTCACCAAGCCCTATCCGGAGAAATGTCGAAACTAACCTACCACCACAGCGAGCGAGTAGCTGCGTCGACTAGCGGCAACGGAGGCATAGCGCCTCTTTCTTCCCCTCTCTGGTAGAGTGACGAGGTGAAACCGCAACCAGAGACGCCCAGCCAGCTCCAGCTTCCTCTGCGCTAGGATTTAGTGGAACGACACCGGAAGTAGAGACTCTTCTCTCTAGTAGTAGACAGCGGCATTTTCCTCTGTCTCAATCGAGCTGTCCCTTAGTACGTCAAGCTGGCGATGCCAGCTGCATGTGGCGCGTGGTTCTGCATATTCTTTCGCAGAAAAACGAACAAATACGGAACAAAGAATGTCACGCTTGAGGAAGTCCGTATAATTTCTTGATTCTTTCCCTGACCACGCCAAGAACACTTCTTCTGCATTCCTCATTCTGCCAGAGGACCCACGGCATTGGTTCTTGGCTCTTTCTTGTTTGTCGCCCTCTACTCCAAATTTACCTTCCATCAACCCAACATCAGATACGCATCCCGCCTTCGAGCGACGCCCAAGTGAGGCACTCATGCAGGATATGTTGGAGCAGGCGGAAATCCGCAAGTCAATGGGGCAGCACCACTGTGATGACGACCGGCTCGTTATCTTCTCATCCAAAATTATGAGTTCTTGTATAGGAAACGCATCTCCAAAATCAATATCTGGACAAGGATCCCGTATGAAATGCGCGATGTGTTCTGCACACCTCTAATAAAAGTAAGGAGGCGGAGAAGATGCAGGTGGACGATAGGCAAGAAGAGAGGCGGACGAGAGATGTGCGAGGGGGAAGAAAGGTAGCTGTTCTTATGAGTACCTTCACGTTCAAGAGCACTGCTCCTCGTCAATCCTATGAAATTCCTGATTACAACTCGATCGTTTCGGTGTTGACTTGCTTTAGCATTGGTCTCACGACGACTCGATGATGAAACCTGATTAAACTGATGTAGTAAGTGCAACTTCTTCAGGTTCTTCCATCAGCGGCGGCCAAGCGGCTGGATTCATAGCAATGGGCTTTCTTTGGTAGCGCGGCGAGGCTCAAACCTGCCCATGTTGCATGGTGAAAAATCTTCGACGACAGACCGGCTGTAGTCACGATGTGGCTCCCCTCATCTGTCATCGTCGCTATCTTCCATCACGAACATACCTATTCAATTAAGCGCATGTGCAGCTTTCCAGATCGTCCTTCCCATGTCGTATTCTGTCATGTCTCGACTACAACTACTCGTTTTCTTGTAGTCTTTTCGAAGCGCATGATTCGGAGCTGGTACACTGATCAGTGGTGGAGCCACTGCACTAGAATTGATAGATCATAGGCATGATACTAGGGATCTTCATTGTCATTCCGATTCTCTTGCTTTCACAGTCCGATTCGCACATATATTCGCGTTAAATCAGTAGGTTGTGTCATCAATCATTGAATGTTGACCCGCGCGCCCCGCGATCATTCAACCTGCTTATTTTATTGCCATCAGCCACGTTGCAACAACTTTTATTGCTCGGGTGATCGATGATGATGTCCAGAGGAATCGCTGGTCCTTTTCCCACTACACCTGTTCCACTTAATATTCCTCATCGTTTTGCCTGTTTCTGCGTCCTCTTCGGAAGAGGATACTCTTTCTCTTTCCCGAAGATGATACTATTTTTCAACGTCTCCTGTGCAACTTCTCATCATGATGAAAAAAATCCCTCATCGCACTGACGTGGCTTGGCCATGAGTGTGGATAAAACGATTTCTGCTTACCAAGACTGAACAAGAAGATCATGCACATAGGAAAAAGGAAGTGCAACAATTAAGTCCTGCGAGTGACCTCTTGCTAGGTAAATGAATGAATGGATGAGTATTATTCTCTTGACAACAAGAACATCGTGCACATGGTGCTATTCTCTTGACAACAACACGTGAAGGCTATAACGAGGAGTCTACGACTGATTCGAGGCACTGAAGAAAACCAAAAGGATGTTCTCAAGAGGGTGTCGTTTTTCCTACGGAAACGGTGGCCATTTTAACCACCGTTTCAGCTGCCTTCTGTGCTTGCTAATATACCACGACTTAGCGGACGCATACTTCGAACAAGTAATGAGTCCTTTCTTCGATGACGATTTGCCTCTGGACCCAGCTTTGTGGGAGAAGGAGGATCATGGGTCTCAAAATCGTGGTAGTATGGACGAGGAGGTGCCATCATCCGTTTTTCAACAGAGAAGCCGTGGAGATCGAGGAGCGAAGTCCCACGAAAGAGCGGAGGGGAAGGGGGACAGGGAAGACAACAGCGAAGAACCGAAAGGTGACGAAGTCGTTGGAGGGGAGGCTCAGGGGCACGATGATTCCTCTTCACAGGAAGACAAAGAGGGAGATGACGAGGCAACCACAGAGGATGAAGATGGAGAAGCACCAAAAGGTCGTACTGTTGGCGAACCTAATGCTGATTCCAAAAGGTCAGAGGCAGAGGAAAAGTCAACAGAGGAAGCAGAAGCAGCAACTACATCAGACAGAGTGTCGCGCTCAGGTCGATTGCGTGAAGCCCTTAACGACGATCATGAGCGTTTGTCGCTAGGTTACGTGCACTCACCAGGGAAAGGAGAGGAGTTATGCTGCTGTTGATGAGTGTCAATGTAGCCGCGATTGAGTTCTTCTTTCTTTATTAGTGCGTTGTAGCTGGGCGAGTACTAGGAGTGCGTGTCTCTGTTGTATCTGTAATGCAGAATGTCAATGTTCAAGTTCCAACGAAAAACGTGAAACTCTGCTCAACAAGGAGATGAATGGCTCTGGTATTTGGTAACCTGATTTTGATCATGAGGAAAACAAGAAGAGAATCCTTGTGATCAAATTCAGGCTATCAAATACCAGAGCCATTCAGTAGAACAGGAGTAACATCCTCGTCTTCTGGCGCCTCTAATCACTAGTCTCCTGTACGAACTATCCTCGCCAGATGACTCTCCTTCGTCCGACAAAGACCCTACAAGTACAACCTCTTCAATCCCGAGGCCTGGGAAGCCTCCGACGACATCCGTATCGCATGAATTCGAAACTGGAGTGCATCAAAATTACCACAAGCTACTGGATGCAGTGCATGAAAGTGTGGGCGTCATAGCGCACGCTGATAAGGAGGAGAAGAATATCTTGACTCAAGCGGAGCAATGGACGGAAGGAAAACGACGGGTGGATAGACAATATCGGCATATCGTTATGGGAACGATACTGTTTCATTAAAAAAATCTTCCATGTGGAGCATTTCTAAAAAAAAGTCGCAAGTAGAGGGAACATAAACACTTCGCACAACGAGCAAATATTTCCATTTCCGCGACAGTACAACTACTTTCTACTAGTACTAGCACAGTACTAAATACTTCCATGTCTAATCCCCAACGTACCCCTGTCGATTTGGAGCATATGTTACATGACGCCGCAACGGAGATTCAGCGAGATCTGTTGCAGCCGTGGACAGAGGCAGAGCCACCCGCAACTTCTGCGGAAGAGAGGATGGCAAAAGTACTCGCGAAAAGAGCACAAGAAGAAGAACAGTGAAGAAGGCGTGAAGAAGTGATGTGGAAGTGCACATGATGATGCGGAAGTTTACAACTTACGATAGTGCTGATTATGCGGAAGTTTACAACTTCGAGTCAAGGATAAGTACTAGAAGACGTAATAATATGCAGTTCGCAAGGTTGTCCTGACGGCGGCGGCGGTCTTCTACGCCCGCGGTGTCGAAATTTCCTAGTACTAAAATTCTACGAGGAGTACGATTTGATTGTCGTACAACTTCCTATTTTTACCGCAAGAAAAAAGCATTCTAAGGAGCCCGCTGCGGGAGCCAGACGCTGCTCGCTACTTAGACAGAACAAGATTCTTGAGTCTATTGATCTCCCAGTTCTCCTCTTTATGAAGATAGTTGAAAGAACAAGATCAGAATTTTGTGATCCTCGACATCAAGGTCTCCCAGTTCTCCTCTTTATGAAGATAGTTGAAAGAAGATCAGAGTGATCGACAAGATCAGAATCGAATGGGAAACTGCAAAATCTTTCAAAGACGTCTCGTCCCCTACTCTCCTAGGAAAGCGTAGAGAACAACAAGTGGTCGCAACTTACTCGTTCGGTTTCGTTTTGTGTTGAACAAATAACAAGCCTATTATTGAATTTAGAGACTTGATTGGCTTTTTCTTCCTCGTTTCAGTTCCACCGTGCATCCGGCACGGACGAGGACAAAAGTAAGGCAATGTTCGAGCAAGCCTGTCTTCGCAAATTCAACGAGTTCCGCGAAGCACACGAAATTGTGCGTCCGCCCCGCTGGAGACAAGGGGCACTTGTATCGAATGAAGGAACCAGCGAAGAGTCCTCCCAGAAAAAGGTTGGCGGGGGCCATTCGGGAGTGATCCAAATCGAGGATCCGGAGAGCCACAAAGTGAAGATTCCATACCACGTTACTCATGAGCTGCTTGGTGCTGGATCTGACGCGAGACGAGGGCAGGCAGATGTTCTACAGGCTCAAGAAGCTCCCCTTCCATATTTTGGGTATTTTACCGGTCGTGCGATTGCTCCTGCTGTCGATGATGATGACCTCTTGGACACGGAGAAACACTTCTGCTAGCGCAAAAGAAAATGGTGGGAGGAAGGGTTCGCTAAGGCGAATCCAGACTGCATTTCAGCTGTTGCAAATATTGGATCGTTCAACAAGAAACTCACCATCTTTACTCTTATTCCCAGTGCGTACGATTACCGTGTAATCTTTGCCGGAAAGACGCCCACACTGGCAAATGGCTTGGACGACGTGGTAATGACTGTTGGCTCCTTCGCCGTCGTTACTAAAAAGCACATGTTTGAAAATCGTGGCATCACCCGGACTCCGACAACCGTTTTTGATCCGAGATACAAAGGTGTATCCCTAAAGCTGCATGCTTATGCCGCGAGGATGTGGAAGGACTCGAAGCTCTATGGTGAGACACTTTTCGTTATTCCGGTTAAAAGCATGTTTAATATTTTGGCTTCGGCGTTCCCCAGGCACGGATGGGCAGACGGGCAGATAAGCACTGCTGCCAAATGTTCTTCTGACGGGCGAAGCGATGCCGGCGATGTGTGCACTGTGAGGATCGCGTATGCGGAGTTCGCGGGCAACCCAGAGTTGAACCCAGATACAATTTTTCGTCCTCTCCCTCGTGAAGACGGATGTTGGAATTTAGGAAGAGAAGAGCACGACTTAGGACAGGCACAAGGACGACAGGTGACCGCCGACATTGACAAAAGCGGCCCGGCAAAGTGGATGTAAAAGTTGTGCTAGAAGGAGCGCGTCTTCTAGACTTGGAGGCAAGAAGGAGCGCGTCTTCTAGACTTGGAGGCAAGAAGGAGCGCGTCTTCTCGACTTGGAGGCAAGAAGGAGCGAGTCTGCTAGACTTGGAGGCAAGAAGGAGCGCGTCTTCTAGACTTGGAGGCAAGGGGGAGCGCGTCTTCTAGACTTGGAGGCATTGCGTCGTTTTCTTCATCAACATCATGAAGATTTTTTTTTTCTAGCTGAACGAAGACGCTATTATCCTCGAATTATTTTATCCGTGTCGTGCATTAAGTAGATCAACTACATGAGGGACCAATGGCACATAGGTGTACACTTGTGTGCATCGGAACGATCATGAATACTTCGAGTAGAATCATTCGAGGACCACGAGGTGGAATATAATGAGGGATAAAACCTTTTTTTCCGGGCTTGGCTTTGACCATATTGAAGTCCTCATATTTCTATCGTCGGTCCGAGATGAACATAATGATGTGCTGCGTAGCGGCAGACGAGGAAGCAAGAGAGAGTACTCGAAAACTGGAAATAACCGAGTTGCTGACTGAAATAAGGGAGGTAAGTAGTAGCTTCTAAAGGTGCTCACTTCCTTGTTCAGTATCTCGGTTATTCTCGTCTTTTACTCGGTTATCCCAGTTTATCGAATAAAGCCGTCACACATGTCTTGACGACAGGACTTGTTTTGGGTACTAGCTCGACCTTTTCTTGGGTACTACGGTATATGCGTTTGCGCCCGCTACTAGCTCCACCAAGCAGAAAAGATGAAGAGCGTCCGTTTGATTCGCGCGACGACTGGAGAAGAGCTTAAGATACAAGTAGATGATCATGTCAGTGACGGCGTTGAACAAGAGACGTCTTCAGCGTCGTTTATCGCGTTCCTGACCGCACTGTCAAAAGAGACAAGGATACCTCGACGCTTCTTACGAGTGGTATTGGAGGCGAGGGAACCTCAACAGAAAAACGAAGAAGAAGCTAGTCGTGTTGAAAATTCTTGTAACGAAGAAGTAGTAGAAGACGCTGTTGGTGATGAGGTTGAGGACCACGGAGATGAACTTGAAGATGAAGTTGAAGATGTACATGTACAACTAGTAGAAGTAGTAGAAGACGCTGTACTAGGTGCAGGTACTAGTGGAGAAGTACAATGTCAAGGTACAACAGGTTCTAGTGTAGGAGAGGGAGAGGAGCCGCAGGAGACACCAGGACGAGACGAACTTGAAGATGAACCGAAGCAGGTAAAGCCTCAAGCAGACAACGAGCACTTCTTGGTGAAGGATATTTCTAATCTTGCCGATTCAATACAAGTAGACGTTGTCGTTGTCGATAAAGATGCTAAAATTGTTTCTAGAGGCTCGGGAGAAGGGGACTCTTCATCTTTCTCAGAAGATGGACAAGGTGACGATGACCTCCACGATAAAGCGGTTGTTAGAAAAGGAGAACTACTGGTACCTGCTTCTCAAACGCATCAAACTATTCTTGTTCTCAAAGACGACATGTTTTCCTCTACGCTGAGCGAGATCTCTTCGCGTTCCTGGCGCTCGATTCTTGACGAGGTGAGGGTAGAGTTTGCAAAGCAGGGATCCCTTTTTGGACATTTAGTGGTGGACGTTGATCAGGATTCAGTAGGAGGTCGAGACTCATTTTCACAGTGTCAAAGAGAACAGAACAACCTCCAGAACAAGCTTCAAGTAGAAGTACAACAGCGGAGAAGTACAACAGCAGATGAGCAGCTGGAGAAGTCTCCTACTTCGCGTAGTTCTAGTTCTTTCACCTTCACTAGACAAGACGAGGACGAAGAAATAGCGTTTATCTTTCGAATCTGGCGTTCTGATCCCTTCTACTTCGATGCAGTTGTCGGCACAGAAGAGCTTGCAAGGCTTAGTCGCATTGTTGCATTTGGGCCTGATGCTGATAAAAACAGAGTAGATGTTGGAGACAAGAAAAAGAGCATGATTGGCTTTAGAAATAAGATAAGAGCTTCCACTGCGTTCTTTCATACAACAAGAGGTAGCTCTCCATCTCCCAAGAAGAACGAGACCAAAGATGAAACAATTCTCTACAACAAGTCCAACAAGATCAAAAAGGCCACATCTACTACAACATATAGTTCTACATCTTCGAGACGAGAAACGGCTACACTCTTTGATTACGACGGGGATGGTCGGACCCTACTGGCAAATGCCTGCTCTGATAAGCACCTTCAGTGTGTCAAGTTCTTAATGCGGCATATTCCCAATTCTCAGCTTGTCAATGCGCCAGTTGGGGGTATGCGAGGATGTCGAACGAGGGCAGCTTTATGTGCCGTAGAGCACAGGAAGAGGAAGGACGTAGATTCAGAGCAGCACCAGCACCAGGAGAAAGTCGTAGAAGTAGAAGTGCATCCAAATGAAGACGAAGACGATTTGTCGGTATCTATCCTTCAAGCCCTCTTTTTGGAGCCAGCAGAAATTCTGGGGAAGGCAGAGGATGACAACGAGAATTACCTGCAAATCGAAGTAGAATTGGAGGAACTTATTCGGGAACAAAAAGAACAAGCAAGTGGTCTAGGAGCTGGCGCTGGCCAGCAGCATGTTCATGAAGATGTCCAAGCAAGTTCGACAAAATTTCTTTCCTGCTCTACTTCTGAAGGAAAGAAGTTAATCAAGCGTCAGATGGCGTTTTCTGAGGAGGTGAACCCAAACGTCACGGAAGAGTCCACACTAGCAACGCCGCTTCATCTCGCTCTCAGATTGGAGAAATGGAAGACTGTGAAATTTTTGTTGCGGCATCCGAGAGTGAATTTGAATTGCTGCGATGCTACAGACGTTTGGCCTTTGAGGTTTTTTGCCGAGAGATGGCATAGATTGGACCCTTTGCTGGTGGAGGTGCAGGTAGTACCTCCAGGAGACGACAATTATAGCCAGAACCATACCCTGCAGAAGAAGGAGGAGAAGAATCAACACCAAGTAGAAGTAGTGAAGAAGAAAAAAGCAAACGGCGCGGCTCGTCGTCAGAAGACACGGGGCGAAAAAGACATTCAGGCTGAACTGAGATCTGTAGAAGCCCAGCTAGAAATCTTGAACATTTTGGTTTGCCATCATCGTGCAAGTTTAGAACTTTGCACTACTCAAGATGCTGTTGAACGAGGAGAAGGAGCTTGTTCTCGCGGAAGAAATAGTAGTACCAAGAAAAGTGAAGAAAGAGAAACCACAGTACCAGTAGACAAAAGGACAGTAACTGTAACTTTGCCTCCCAAAGCAGCTCAAGAACCAGCTCAACATAGAAAAAGTGCCGAACGGCCTTCTCCTTCATCTTCCAGAAAGAAGGTAGTAGATGAATCTTTCCGAGAACGACCCAGCAAGGGTGATACGGTCTTACATATCGCCTGTCGTTGCGGCAACGTTGCTTTTCTCAAGGCAGTTGTGGAACAGGGAAATGCCAAGAGAATGGCCGAAGTCGAACTCTCACTAGGCGGCCAAGTTCGTAGCTGGCGAGGCGAAAAGATGCCAGTGTCCGTGGTGGCATTAGATATCAACTTCAATAAGGGCAACCTGCGAAAGATGGCGAGGAAACAGATGTTGGAAAGTCGTACGAAAAGTAATTTGCAAAACGAGCATATTGCTGCTTCAACAGGGGATGTAGATGTAGACGAGGCAGCTGAGGCGTTAAATGAAGTTTGTGCTCTTGCTGCTGAAAATAAACATGTACAGGGGAAAGATACAGAAAAGCAAAATAACTCTATTGTCCAACAAAAAGATGAACAAGATCTTCAAGGAGATCGCTCCAGACCTCCTAGAACCATCATAAAGGATGTTGACGCTCCTGAACAAGTTGTAGTGTCCTCAGAAACCGATGTCCTCGAGTATAAGGTTCGTCGTGTCGTAAATCGCGTCAATGACACTGGTGATGCACCTCTCCATCTTGCGGCTACCTTTATCGCTAGAACTATAAAAGACAAACGCAACTCCGCGGAAGTCGCGACACAGATGTTAAGGCCGCTAGGTATACATAGCAGGTTTGATGTTATATTTGCCCTTGGTTGGCGCTAGGTTTGTTTTTGGCGTTCCTGTAAAAATTTGTTACCTTCGTTTGTTTTGACTGTCCTCCTGACGAAGGACAGCACAAGTACCAGCCGCGCGAGATGAACCTAACACCAAAAACGACCTACCTCGTCTAAAGACGGTTCGCCTACTGCTTTCTGTGGACACTACAGATGGAGCCGCAGTGGACGTCTTTGGTCGAAGTGCGATGCATCTCTGTGAATGCGTGAACCCTGTCCGCTACAACAAGGCAATCCGCTTACTTCTAGACTGGTATGAGCGACGTGGTATGCGGTGGGAACTAGGTGGGGAAGGAAGAGCTCGAGCTGCACAAGAACAAGTTCATTTAATACATCACTCAGTTCTTGACGAAGAACCGAAGATAGTTACTAGAGTGCCTGGTGGATACGGGAGAGAGGCTTTTGGAGGTAGGATAGAGAACACCAGCAGCAGCTCTAATACCCTTGCTAGAGGTGATGTTAGAGGGTCACCAAGTGGGAGCAGCAGCAGCAGCCCTAATATTCTTGCTAGAGGTGATGTTAGAGCAGGGTCACCAAGTGGTAAAGATCAAGCTCAACCACACAAGACCGCAAGACGTAAGAAAGCACCGATAGGAGGTGATGCGGGAGTCGACACATCCAATTCCGCAAGAAGTCCTACGTCACATCCGAGTTCTTCACCATCATCGAGGAAATCCCCACTACCTCCTGGCAATTCTCCTCTAGCTAAAACATCTTCAACATCAAACCCCGACAAGAGTTCCCTTGCTAATATCGATGACGATGGAGGCAGTACCTTCTGCTTCAAGCAAGAAGCACATTTTTTTCATGAGAGGATCCAAGAATTTCCATGGAGAGCCGAATATCCTGCAGGGATTAAAGCAGTTCCAATACCTAATGTAAGTGAATTCTTCCAAGAAGAAGATGAAGTCCAAGTAGAAGTAGATGGAGGAGGATGAAGATGAAGTCCAAGTAGAAGTAAGTAGATGAAGGAGGATTAATCAATAGCATGTGCCTAAAAAAGGTTTTCATTGAGTCCGCTATGTGACAGGCGGCTGTGCCATCTGTCAGCCGAAGAAGTGTTGGAAATTCCTTGGAAATGGAGGTGGAGGATCTTTTCTGATCATCAGTAGGGGTAGGGGTCGTCTCGGACGATCTTCTATACCACTTGAATTTTCAAAATGTACTACATCCTGGTTCATGTTTGATCACAGCATCTTGTTGGCTTAGATCCTACTTTCTGCTACTGCTCAATATATATATTCTCCTAGAAGTCGACCTTGATGGTCATGAAATGATCGCGTCGATCCCTCGTCCTGCAGAAAAGGATCAATAAAAGTAGATCCTATAATATCCAAGAAGAGGCAACGGGAAATAAAGGCTGTAATGGCAAGCTCCTGACGATTTTCCTGTGGTTCCTAGAAAGAAAGGATCTTGATCCGATACTGGTTCTGATGTAACATTTTGTTACAAATTACGTTTCGTCAGGACGTCGGGCGAGAGGAGAATGATATTGATATACAGTTCGAGTACAAGTACAAGGACAACAACAGCTCTTACCACGTGCTTTGTGTGTCAGTAAGAAAGTGTTGTTAGAAGACGTATTCCCCGACCATGCCTTGTTCGAGAGGATTTTATTTTGAAAATCGTATTTTTTGCACCACGACCACGACGCCTTCAATGAAAAAACACCATGCCGAAGCGTAAGCGGAAGGGCTCAGCGCATAGTGGCGCGAATGATCAGGTTTCATCTGTAGGCGAAGACTACCCCGTGCAAAAAAGCGACCCAAACGCCTTCAAACGAAGAAAAGTATCCTCATCTACGTCATCTTCGTGGCATTCTCAATCAGGAGGAATAGGAAAGGTAGGAGGTCCGACTTCGTCATGGCCCTCTTCTACTCCATCGTCTAGTTCATCTTCGTCACCAACGAGCAGGCAACATGTCGCAACGTCCCAGACGAGCATCCCAGACGAGCAACTTCAGCGGTTACTCGTTCCGAGCTCCACGAGACAGCGATGCTATGAAGACGTTATTGAGCAGCTGCAGACTCTAGTTGTGGGCCATTTGGGTTTGGATTTCTATCTGAAACCTCAAGGCTCTTTTGCGCAAAACTTAGCTTTGCCGACAAGCGACCTGGACCTAGTGCTTTGTCACACTCAAGACAGCATTGTGGGCAAAACAAAGAGTGTGCGTTGGCTGCAACAGCTAGCGGATTGGTTCAGAAGTAGTGGGGCGTGGAGTGGCAGACATGGTGACCACGGAAACAGTAAACAAGGTGGACATATTCTTCATAAAAAATCCAAGTCCTCATCTTCTAGAAACAACGACGACGACGATCCTTTCAGTCTGCGAGAATGCATATTTACAGCGCGAATTCCGATTTTGAAATTGGATTACAAAAGTTGTACTGGGACTGGGTCTTCAGACTTTACTTCGTATTCTTCACGGAGAAGTGTCGTGAACAACATTGAGATCGATATCAGCGCTGGTGATGACAGAAGAGGCGCCGCTGATGCAGCTGTTGACACGATATTGAACGACTTTGATGCACATGCAGCATCAACAAGTGCTGCAGGTGGTACAACAAGTCCTGGCACAACAAGTCCTTCAAGATTATTTCTTCGGTTTCTCAAAGCTTTTGTTTCAGAGCACGACCTAAACAACACCTTCGAACGAGGTTTAAGCAGTTTTGGGTGGGTACTGCTAGGAATCTTCTTTCTCCAAAGTGAAATTGGATGTTTGAGAAGCTTAAAGGAGATCGAACGGGATGATGAAGTAGATGGCATGAAGATGAATCAAAAGCAGAAGCATTTTCACAAAGCTGGTTGTAAAAATGCTAAAGGCAAGGGCAAGAAGAAGGATGGCCAGCATAACTACCCTGTTAACGGCAACCGTAGTATCCTTAGCATGGTGCAAACAGACAAGAAGCTGTTGAGTTTGAAAACGCTATTCTCAACGTTTCTAGATTGGTTCTGCTTCTCAGTCATCGACTTCGCTACGCAGAAACGCTTAATCTGCGTTGTGGAGGGAGACAAGGATTCGAGGTCGACAAGTTCTACAACCACAACGGTCTACGATCCTATTCTTGGCGTATGTATCAGCAAACCATTGCGACAAGGTCACGACGAATCCTCCCAATCTCAAAGCGAAATCCACAACAACTATCAAAGAGGCCATTTCGTATCTGCAAGTAACCGGCGACGAGGCGGTCATGATGCTTCACCACTGAAAATTCAAGTTCCCCTTGCGGACGAGGGGGAAAATGCGGCGCGATGTCTTTCCACTGCGGTTTTCTATCGAAAAATTGTGCCTTGTTTCCGAGACGCTAGAAAAACGATGAAAAATCTCACAGAAGCTTCTTCAACATGTTGGTGGCAATCCTTTCTATCTTCAGGAGCAGCCCAAACGAGTGATGACGACGAGGACGAAGGGGAGTACAACTACTATGGAAAAAATGCAAGAATTCTTGGAGGAGGTTTCGATGATGTTCTTGACGAAGTTCTTGGCAAACATGAGGCAGATGCTGAAGTTGAAGATAAGCCAGGCGACCAAGTAGAGCAGCAAATGTCCTCTGACGAGGACCCTCCAGACAACTTCTATGTAGCTAGTGGCAATAATTCCTCATCGTCATCTTGTGAAGAAAAAGAAGATTCCGAAATATATCAGAGGACTCCTGCTGGTAAATCAAGTCGTGCGCCACATCTAATTGACGATGAAGAACGTTCTACAGTTGCTTGTTCCACAAACAGTGGCTTTGGAAAGATAGATCGCGGCGCTTCAACATCTTCCTCAAGCCACTGGAAAGGATTCTCTTCTTCGGAGGATGAGATCACTGATAACGAGGATGGCCATGAACAAGAACGGTTTGTTAAAACACAACCACCTGCTAACTCCAAGTCCAACACAAACAACACCAGCAACAAGAAGAGTAGAAAGAAGAAGCGGCCATCAAGAACCTCCAATTTCGCCTCTGGACAGCGCATTATTGAGGGAGATCCTCGTTTGATGGCAGCGAGGAACTTGTTGTCGTCTTCCTGTAGTACAACTGGTTCTGGTAACAAGGACCAAGGACAAGGGAAAAAAGCCTTGGTCAAGAAACCGATGAAGAAGAAGAGTGTCCGAAAAGGAAGCCGAAACAAGATGAACAAATATGAATAAGAATACATTTGATCAACAAGTATAATGACTTCAAGAAGATTGAGATTCATGTTCATACTTTAGCGACAGCACCATTATGATCCCTGCCCCGTTCCCCCTGATAATCAACTACTTGCATGGCTTTCTGTCCATTTTCATACAGTTTGATATGCATGAACAGGAGACTCCTGCGAAGTCAGCGGTTCTAAGACGCGTCCTTTTGTTCGGTCACTGTAGTAATATTCGCTCAACATCGGTCTCATGCTTCATTTTCAGTTAGTTCACGAAAACAATTTACAACGTTTACATCATGTCGTACTAGGCCGATCTTGATTTACTACAGACGACCATCACGACGCCAGAAGTATAAGTACTCGGTTTGAGTCGAGTCTTTGATCGGTCGACCTTGGATCATGGAGGTGCTGGAATGCTTCTCGGTAGTAGAATCAATCTTTTCATCGTCGGTCTTTCAACATGCAACATGTGCTGTTTTTTCGCCCTAAAATTACACGTGCAATTCTTGTACTATCTTCCCTGCCTGCTGCACTATTGATCCCTGGTATGAATGTTCTTATACTTCTTGTTCTGATCCCCGATGGACGATACAATCTTGATTATCATTATTTTAAGAAACTCGTCCTCGTCTTAGCATTTCTCATCGAATGCCTACGCCGATTTTTCGAATTTCTGCAAGTTTCTTCGTCTACTGCATCCTGCTCGACTAGTCGTTAGCATTCAACAAGGTTAGATCAATCTCTTTTATGGTCTTCCACCAAGAAGAAACAACCAACCAAGAGGACTTCTTTTACCTCCCAATATATCTACTACAACCTCCAATGGCTACTTTCCAACCCGCTGGAGCAGGTCCTTCGCTTAATCAACAGAATAAGAAATAATAATCAAACCACATCCTGATCCTTCAAAAATGGCTTTCCAACCCGGTCCTTCGTATCATGAGGGTGGTGCCTCATCCTCAGGCGCTGCTGCTCTCCAACCACCCTCGGCACCCAGCAACGGCGAAACAACGATGGACCAATTAGAACCCTTCATCCACGCAGAACGACAGTTTGTCGCTTTTCAACAGCAAGGTGAGCATGACAAAGCTGTTAGAGTGCTGGAAGGGGTTTTGAAGTTAAGGCATATTAGGTGGCAAGATCTTACAATGTACATTCGGCCTCACGGAAATTTTTGAGTGTGGAAGCAGTAACCCAAGCGCTTTGCTGGCTGTTCGTAACTGCTGGATATAACACTGATCTCTAACCTTCCACAACAAAGACTTCGTCCAGGGCGTGCAGGATACGCTTCTTTCCAGCCTGTTTGAAAAGCTAGCGTTAAGGCAACGCAGACTGCATCTTCAGCTGCATTTTCCTTGGCAGACTTTTCAAGTCTTGAAAAAAGGGGTCAACAAGCCAAAGCCTTGAAAAAGGGGTCAACAAGTCTTGAAAAAGGGGTCAACGAGCCTTGAAAAAGGGGTCAACAAGCCTTGACAAGTAGAAAAAGGGGCCAAGAAGACCATCCGTCAAGGATGGTCTCAGCAGGGAAGATGCGAAAGCGGAATAGCTCTAATAGCGGTTGGATACAATACTTTGGGGATGAAATACCTCAAACTAGGAAAGACGGATCTTTCACTACGATATTTCCAGAAGAGCGAAGTTGTGACCGACCCAGCGAACCTGCACATACATCACAATACAAGGTAAGCCTCGTTAGAGCAGATGCACGAGGACACCACTTCACGACTTACCCAGGACAAAACTATTCACACCAGTCATTTTCGTTTCCCGTTTGCCTCTTCATCTCTGACCTGAAACCACAGAATTCCTACCTACACTTCTTCATTCCGACTTGGTACACTTCCCACGACCACACCTCTCACCTCCAGAGGTAACCTCTCACCACCACACCCATTCCGACTTCTTACACTTCCCACGACCACTGTTACCGCACCTCTCACCACCACACCTCTCACCTTCAGACTGGTCCTTCGAGCCGTGACATACAACAATATGGGTTGTTTCTACAAGTCAATGAACAAGCTTCACACGGCCCTGTCGTATCTCAGGAAGGCGCTAGTCATAGAGGAAAGGGCGCTCGAGGCTAAGTTAGAGATGGCATTAGACGAGGAGGGTGGAGGTAGTTGTAGATTATATATAATTCATTAAGGACATGCACATGGTTTGTTGTAGTAGTACTAGTTGTTTGCACCAGGTGGGTCAGAAAAATGAAAGAAATGCTCGGAAGATGAAAATTGTGATCTGTTTCATATCATGTTGATCTGTTTCCCTTGATCTTCGACAATAACCTGTTATTTTAGATTTACCATATCGATGTAAGTAGTACTTCGTTCATGATGAAGAGCAATGGTAGTGGTCATTTTGACTAGTATCTTGTTCACCAAGAGTTCTAAGAAGAAGAACGATATTAACGAACAACTTTTTCGACGATTCCAACAGGGGTCACTGCTCTCATTCTCCTCACCCAACAACAACAACAGCCTTTGATGCTAGTGACGCACCAGGTGCGCAGAACCCAGCTGCGACACATCTAAATTTGTGCGCTTTGCTCAGCCAAATGTCAATGCATGACAAGGCATTGTACCACGCGCAGAAGGCATTACAGCTTCTTCAAGGTGCCGGTGCTGTAGCGGGGGCAGAGGGCAAGGGGGAGAATGTTATGACTGTACTTGTAGCTGCTTGTACGGATCTCGTAGCTGTAAAACTTGTCGCTCACGATCTTCATTTTAAAATGATTTGAAATAATAGATACAATAGATGATCTACTAAGTTGTCTAACGTGTCCTTCTTCTAACAGCCGCGCCGGCGCGGCAGCTCCTCCAGCAGGCAAGGAGCAGCAGAGCGAATCCTTGACTCCAGTCGCGTACTTCAATATTAAGGGTTTCCGCCCTAATCCATCTTTATAGGGATCCCTCAAGCGTAGGGAAACAAGGGAGATTATATTGGCGCATATTCATATTGAGGAATTGTTCATCGCTTCTCCGCATCAGGGATCTTCGATCGATGAATTAGAAGGGAGAGCGAGGAGGTCCTCTTCTAACAATATGGGCGCAGAATATGAGCACCTGAAATACTACCATGAGGCATTGGAGGCCTACGAAAATGCTTATCAGTCGTGTCTCTCCGAACTCGGCAGCGGCCATGCTTTGACTAGCAAAATCGCGGCTTCGGTGAAGCAGCTGAAGAAGAAGCTGGGGCCGTCAGGGGGAAAGAAAGGGGGACATAAGATTAAGGCTTACCACATTGCATTCTTCGCTACCATTCATTCTTCAACACCGTTTTTCAAGCGGGGAAAAGGTGGAGGATGATCTAAAGAATGCAATGTCGCAACCCCTAACAAGATGTTCAAAGCATGAGGATGCCGGGGAAGAATCTTCTCATTCTAGCGATGAAGAGGAGAACCACAACTACCAACATTCAAGCAGGAGAACCCGAAATCCAAATGGTCTAACTCGTTATGATTGCAGACTATGACGACATCCTTATCACACGCACAACTGTTTTATTCTTGCGGAAAGGTCATGATCTTCATCACAACTATTTTACTCCAGATCTTCAATCCTATCCTTATCAAAACCTTATCAAAGTCACAACCTATCAATCAGAGTTGATGCGCGTAGGCTGAATAATTAGAAGTAGTAGTACTAGGAAAACAACTACAACTTCAACTTCTAGAAAATTTCTACTCCCCCTGAAAATATTTTGGCTTAAGATATAATTACATTTTTGTACCAGTACCACGTTTAATATCTACTCGTCCTTTGTTGTTGTTTTATTTCCGTACTACATGCACAAAGATAAAAATAGTCTTCAACATCAAAAACAGTTCGTTGTTGTAGTGCGGCACAAAGGTTCTTCTAGTTCAACCTTCCACGCCTATGGCGAAGCACTGGAAGCAAACTCTTATGAAGATTTTTGAAGCACGAAATCCAAATGCAAAAGGCTTAATTCAGATGAATCAAAGCACGCCCTTTCTAGTCACGAGGGACAGGAGGAAGGAGCAGGAGAGGAAGTGAACCACAACTAGCTGTTTTTAGTGAGAGGATCTTGGTATCGATGCTGTTGCTGCCTTGATGTTAACAAGCATAAAATTGCTTTTTTCTTTGGTGGAGGATACTACGTCGTCGTTCTGCTCGGGCTCCTCGTCGTGGCACGAGTACAACATCGATGGACTCGGTCGCTTCCCCTTTTGTTTAGTATCGATCACAGCAACAAGAGAGAAGCGCTAGTATCGATTTTGAGGCAAGTGCTAGGATCGATCACAGCAACAACAAAGGCATTGTTCCAAAAGAAAGATATCAAAACAAATTCACGACAAATATAATAGCCGATTCTTGATTTTGATCCTAACAAAAATGGAACTCGATCATAGCCGTGATTTTTGTGACTATGTGGATGTTGAGGTATACACTTTCACGCATTGTTCTTAAGCCAAGATGAGCAGAAAAATGAGAGGACGGTGAGGCAACATTACCCTCTTCTCGGGAGTGTAGCTTTCTGTGGAGGCGGGCGACGCATTCCGTCGTCTTGCGGTTAGGTTGTACAGACGACTGCATCTGGCAGACCCTGAAAAGGTCCGCGACGTCGTGTTCAACAATACTAGTACAACCTCTTCTTCATCCATTGGCAGATCCTGGGTTGCTGCAAGATCTGACAATGGATTCAGCCGTCGAGATGAAAACGGAGTGCGGGACTGTCGTACAGCAGGGCCCACCTGCGATGTTACATATGATCACGGGTAACAGCGAAGCTACCAGCTCGAGCAATACGCAATGGGATCTCTTCCGTCCTAGGCAAGGCGCAGGAGCAGTCGTTATGTTTCTCAGTTTTTATTTGGAACTAAAAATAACTTTAGTCATCAAGAATATCGTGGATGCCGAATGAGTTGCTTCTGTTTTATTTTCTATAATTAAAGTAAGTGATCATAGTCGCTTTGTCATCTGGCAGAACAACCGGAGACTTCTTTCTACTCGATGACCCAAATTCCCCTCTCTAACCAATTATACTCTTGCAAGCCCCTGGCGCGCATATTAACCGGCAAGAAAGGCCCAATAAGGAAGAAAGGACGAGCAAGCGGGCGACCAGGCTCAGGCAGTGTTTGTCGCGCTTCACGGCGACGAGCAGTTGGGTCTGCTATCTTGTGCCTCGGTGCTGTGCGCGCGCTGCATCGCGATAGCAAGGACCAGGAGCGCGCAATAACTTCGACACAGGTTCCTGGGTCACCAGCAGTGCAAGGGCATTTCGGCCCTGGAGCAGAAATGACTCCAGAGACCACGCAATCAGCCGCGCTTGGCGAGCATGGTGAAGACCATGGCAGCAAGAGCAACGCGGGTACAACTTAGTGTCTTGAAGCATTTAACTTCTTCATGTGGGTTGAAAATCATGGTAAAGATATTGATGCTACACTGAGTATAACTACAACTACCTTCCATTTTCAAACCATATAAACCACGAAGACAACCAAAACTTTTCTTCTCAGAAACAAAGAATATCTGGTGCTCACAGGTAAACACAAAGACGTGGGTGTGGCTAGTCAAATTATCGCGGATGCTGAGCACCAAGGTCGTGCATCAGGATCAGAAGTACCTCTCGACCATGCTGACACGCGGGACGACCATCGAACCGCCAAGCATGAAGAAGTAGAGCTTGGTAGTGCCGGAAAGGACGATGAAGGCGAAGTCAGCACAGGTGTGCTTTTCGAAAATTATGACTTTACGAACATCCTTTTCCGAGAACAGAACAACTACATTTTTATTGAGACCTAACATACATTATCTTCAAATAAGTGGCCAAGTCCTTGCTCTTTCATATCCTAAGTAATACCCCAGCCCCTTACTCCCCACAGGCGGCAAAAAAACCAAGATTGGAAAATATGAAATCGGGCAAAGGCCCCTACATCAAATTGCGGCGCCGTTATTTGAGTCGGTGGCACTAGGTACTTATGTCAATTCTTCTGCTACAAATCAACTGGTCTACAGACAGTGACAGTCTGTAATGCTCGTGCGCAAATTATCTCTAATATGGTAGCTTCGATGGTGGCACCAGTAGCGTGGGCACCTCCTTGCTCTTGTCTATGAGAAGATCGCTATGTCAATGATTCAATATTCTTACTTTTTCTCTTTTGCTATTGAAAATCAGTGTAAATCTTATAAATATCAATCTAAATCTAAATATAGTGCTGAGTCGATGGCAACATGCTCACCCACGACCCATTTTGGACACAAAAAAAACAGATACGCATGGCGAGTGGCAGGCGAGACACGAAAGTCACAACACAACAATAGAGGACGCCGCTAGATACCAGAGTGAGGAATATCTCCAGCAGGAAGAACCAATTAGCTCAAGACAGGGATCCCAAGAAAAACATCGCGAATCAGATGAGCTTCGGCAATCCGTCAAAGAGCGCCAAACCAGCGGAGGTAGCAACCCATTACTTTGCACCAGTTGGCTTCCCTGTGGTCTCAGTTTTCCGCTGTCGTTCAAAATCAAGTAGACTTTTTTATCTCAATTGTTTGTTGGGTGCTTACTACTTGTTTCTTAGTCTTACTGTGAAGTAAACTTTTCTTATAGAGCGTGCGATATTAGGGTGGGGACCACGAGCACTTATTTACCCACACATTATTAATCAGGTGCGCTGCGACCTTCGAAGAGTGTTATTTATAGTAGTGAAGCCTCTGGTTCCGGAACGGGTCGTGGGCTTGATTATGCTGCAGACCTCGATATCACCGTCGAAAGTGATTTGGACTTGATTCTGCTGCACACTTCGGCAGCAAGTGGCTGGACAATAGCTGGACAGCTTGGCTCCATCTGGCGCAGAATAGTGAGCTTTTTTTCTAGCGTGTCCGCCCCGCCAGAGGCTGACGATCTTGGGTCGTCCGGAGATGATTTATGATGAGCTGAAGTTGTTGGATTGTCATGGTCATGATAGTGTAAATCGATAATTGATGAATCACTGTTATGCAAGGACAGCGTAGGCGTTCGTCATAACTGACTGGGGTGATAGCAAGTGCTGGCGTCGGTATTTTCGTCTATCGTTATCTTGCTTCTGTATCGAGGGGGCCGCGCATTCTACACGCGGCGCACGTGATGGCCACGCGTGCATATCGCTTTCGCTTTTGCACTATCTCTTTCTCATTTTGTCTTTCCCAGTTTCGACATCGATTCCGCGCTTATCAAAAATAAACAAACTCTCAAACTTTTCGAGGTCAAAAAGTGAGCAGAGAGACCCTCCAAGAAAAAAAAAAAAGCGTTCCGCGAAAAGAGAAAAAGGGCACCCAGAAAAAGGGACGACTGCCACACCTTCAACCGCGCGAGCTTCACTCTGCCGACGTCTCGGCCTAAGTTTCGCGCCACCTTCTTCAGGCACAAGAAAACGCAACACCGAGTGGAAGTCTACGACGGACATGCGTCCGGTCCTTCCTCAGGCTCGCCCACCACCGTGGTGACTTTGTCCGCTATGGAGCTGATGCTAAGCTCGACTGCAAAGATAGGGCCCTCTCCCCTGGTGTGTTGGCAGGGAATCGCAAACTACTGAAGCACCCAGTAAGCGAAGGACTGCCAGAGATTTGCAACGGCATCAACTTGCGGCTATCACATCGCCACAAGCATAGCGCTGCGACTCTATCTGATAGCCCCGACTATGAGTGACCTCGAACGCATCAGCGCTGACGTCGATTCTCAACATCTAGGCAAAATCAGGACTGGCGGGGTTTGCAACCGTTTCCCTCACCGCATCGACCTCGAGGCGCCTCCTACTAAAAAGAGAAGCGTCGAACTCGAACTACCGCACAACGTAGGCACCAACAGCAACGGCCCCGCGCCAATCATCCACTTTCCAGAGCATCCCCAGGGACGAACTTAGCAACTGGCTACTACGGGACCGAAACAGGAGACGCAGCCTCTTCCCCTCTAGATTTACCACGGTGCAACGCCTTCAAACGAACAGCGAGCGCTACGCTGCTTCTTTCATCTTCTTAAACTTTAACGAGCTGCCTCAGCGCTTCCCTTCGCGGACAGCTACACAATGGCCAGCGCCATTGTCTGGGTTGGCACCATCGTCGCGACGAAAGGCGACGGCGCAGAGTTCTCACGCCATGGCTGTGCACTAGGTAGCCCCACCTAAGGCCGCCGGTTCTTATTACTTCCGCGCGAAGACTTGTCCGGGGGGCTGCAATTGCGTGAAGCGCATCGCCTTGCGCCTCTCACTCTGATCAAATCCGTCACAAAATAAAAGGAATGGCAGAGAGCAATGCTCTCGGCTGACTCCCAGCGGAAATCTGTCATCGGCGATTTGTTATGAAAAACCAAACCCAACTCCGCCGGAATCTTCAAGAACAAAATCAGCGACAGCTGCGCTAGTTCTTCTGTGAGTTTTCGTTGGGGCTTGTCTTAGTTCTTTCGACGAAGTCGGGAGGCTTCTGACCAATAGCGAAGCCGTAGAGCTCGAGCGCCTATGCCCGAACTGCGTGGTCACGGCCGACGCCAACAGCAATTCTTGCGCCAGAGTTTGCAGAGGTGAGGCAGCTCACCGCAAGGCTTCGACGACAGGACTCCCGGGGGATGAAGTGAGAGCATCGCGAAAGGGATGCTACTTGTTATCGATCAAGTTCCAGATGATTAAAACTCGTTCGCTAATGCCAAACCTCCTGCCGCCTCGTCTAAGGTCTTTGCGTTTCTCGCTTCCTTCCTTCACACTTCGCCAGCCATGCCCTTTCTCACCATCCAGGCGGTCACTGGCATGGCTGAGGCGCAGAAAAATTGGCGGGGCATTTCTTTATCCGGCGAGTTCTCCGCAGCAAAGGCCAAGACTCTCGGCCACGTGTCGAACTGTCTCGAGCAATTTACGATCAGCGCCTTTTATTCGAAACCGATCCACCAACGGGGCAGCTTTCCGCTCCGTCTGATCTTCGCCGCAGTTTTCCCGCACTATGGCGCCGCTATCGCTACTGTCTTGGCTTACACGCCGTGGGAGGAAATCGCCGGTGTGTGTCGCCTACTTTCAGCACTCGCTCACGTCTACGGGGACATGCCGGCGCTGACGCCGCAAGAGGTAACTTCTCGCCCCAGATTCGATATCAACACAGCACCGCTTTCCACTTTCTCCGTGTCACTTATGTGCTTGTAAGCCAATAGCCCAACACTCTGCTAGGTTATCACTGGATTGGCTTATACCGTCGCGCCTGGCATGGAACAGAGTAGCCAGCTCATTCAGTGGAACCTACGAAGCAAATATCTGCCGAGCATCATCCCCGCCGAAGAATCATGGCCCAAAGTTGGCGCGGAAGCAGTGCGCGCCTCCATTCGCAGGGCGGACTGTCGAGCCATGCTGAGTCGTGAATCTGGCAGCGAATTGGCTCTCGTTATCCATGGGCCTCATCTCGCAGGCCTTCGCACCTTGGGGGCTGATCGGTCTACTACCACCTCCCAACCGTCCAGCCAGCCGCGACCCGCTCAGAACATCAGCCAGGGCGTCTAGTTCTCGCTTAGTAGCAGCGCAGCCTAATACCACTCGAGGCGGCGTGGGGGATTAGCTATCTCTAAGCATGTAGCAAGCTGTAGCAACAGTCGCCCAAATGATAGCAGGCAAGAGCATCGCGCGCAAGTTCCTCCCTTCCATTTCTGATAAGAATTCTCGGAACAGCGATCGCCAAACTTGCCTCCCACCCATATCTATCGGCTTACTTACGTTACCCACACGAAGTAACGCGGGAAGCCTTTTCTTTGCACTCAAAGACAAAGCACGCGCGCGATCACATCACGAGCCACACACTGAAGACGTACGAACCGACATCCCCTTCGAACTTTCGCCGCGCGCAGTTTCCGCATTTATTCAAACTTCTCGAGGGCAATCGTTTCACATACTTCCATAATCTTAAAAGACCTCGCATCTCCATGATCAAAATACAACACCACCAACAAAACAGCACGGAAGGGCTTTTTTGTGTGTTATGATTTCGGAGGTTTGAAAAAAATTCCATAAATTACGACGCCGCGCGCATCATTTCAACAGGCCCGCAGCCGTTTGGAGGAAGGTACTCCTTCCACCGCCGACAACTCTCCTGATCTGTTCGGAGGCTACAGCGATGAAGAGTGGGACAATTGGCGGCCAGATTGGAACGGTGAGAGCGATAACATTATCAGCGACGTTAGTGCCTTTCTTTCTTCCAACAATTTTAAGGAAAACGGTCGCGACTCGGTGGATGGAGTTCAGTCTATTCTTGGAGAATCGCTTAAGTTCAAAGAATTCAAAATGCCGGATCCAGCAGGCCCGGGTGGACCTCCTCCGCCTCCTCTCACGCATTTCAAGCGCATTGCTTGTGAAACTGCGCAGGTATTTGCGGAGAAGTGCGCCATCCATCTGCAGCGCCGTCAAATCTGGCGGAACCAGACGCAAAGAGGGCACTTGCGACGACTGCAAGAAAATCATGGGGGCAATCCTCCACGAAAGGACATGTCTCGCGCCGTCTCTCTCGAAACCCCGGGCAAGGCCATCTGTCTCATTTGCAACAATGTCAAACAAGCAGAACGCGCGAAGGGTGTGGGGCGTGCCTTCTCGGCTTCGTGCGGGGATGTCTCCAGGGGTCCTGCGATTGTTTCGGAGTATCCGCGGCTCGCTGAGTATTCTGCTAAGAATGACCAAGAAGAAGCCGACGGCTTTAAAGCGTTCACCGATGCAAGACCAAAGCAAAGCCTAGAGGCTTTCGCCGAGCGTGCTTCCAGTCTCAATGTATTTCCAGGCCCAACTTTATACGAGTTCGGCTTCCCTTGGCAAACCTGTCAACTCGCAAAATTTCTTATCCGCTTCGCATTGGCTTGGGTCACAATATTTGCGCCGCAGTCTCTCCGCAGGAAGTCCGGACGTTAGACGCGAGCTACCGCCTTACTGGTGATCAGTCGACCCAAAAAGCTGCCAACCAGTTGCAAACCAAGGGCACCAGTAAGCATATGGAATGGGGTAGGCTCCTTCTCACGTCGCAGGGCGGCAGCCTACTTGTGTGCGGCAACCACTTGACCAGGCTCACCTCCACGCCCTCGGGTGAGCCGGTTAGTATCCTAGCCGGCTACGCCCTCGGCTCTTCTTCGTCCAGTACCACCCTGACACGGCCGACCTCCTCTCGTCTTCTAAGAAGGGCAAGAGCAACAGGCATCACCTGGAGCAGGACCCACCTAGCTTGTGTTGCCTCATCCACTTCGCTCTCCGCAATTGGGGCAAAGGCGTCAAACTTCGCAGCAGAATCGACGAAACGCGACAGGGGTTTCAAGGTGTGGCGCACTTGCCTCAAGTCACTACGGCGTGCACGCGCAACATGCAAAGCAGCAGGGGCGTTGTGAAGGTAGTTTTTTTAAAGCTCGATCTTATCACTTGGGCGCCAATTCTTCTTAGCACCATCGCGCAGCCTATCGGCTGTCCCCCTTCTTATTATGGGCAGGAGTTCTCTCCTCAATAGCATCGCGACCATTTTCGCAGGCTCTCATGGGAGAGGCCTCGCAGCAAGAACTGGACGGGGCTCGTGTCGCTGCTGCAAAGCGTTCCAGTGCTCCCGCTGACATCGATCCAGTTTCTGGCGGACGTAGAACCTATCATCGCACTACTCCAAAAAAGTCTGGTCGTCCTTCGGTTGCTGGTGGTGGCGGGAGCCCCGCTGGCGCCCCAAATCCCAAGGGAAGCAGCTACGGCGTACAGTCCAAAGAAATCCGAGCGCATTGCCAGCGTCTTGGATGGTGCTGCTCAGCACAATGCTGAAGCTGCCGCTGCAGCATTTCCGACCTGTATCGCCATCGATCCGAGAGAACCGCGCAACTTCTTCACTAACAACATGCTGCGTCGCAACTGCTTCAACCTCGGCAAGGGCACCGCTGTCATTCACCCGCTTGGCTTCGACTACACTACTTTACTGGGAACAGGCGGGCAACGCTTGCGCAGTGGAGTGCAAGATCTACTACAACCACTTCAGCAAAGCTATCGCTTTCCACTGGCGATCGCAGTGAGTGCCCGCACAGGGAAGATCCACGCGTAGGGAGGAGCATGTCGCGAAGAAAGGGGGGAACAATAACAAGGGCGGAAAAGGTGGAAAAGGAAAAGGCAAGGGGCCGCACAACTGCACCCATGTCGAAGCTTGTAGGTTAAGAATTTAAAAAAAGCAGCCCCGTGCCATCGTTTCACTTAACTACCCGAAAGCGCAATGCCTGCATTAGATAAAAGCATCGACCTGCCTTCTATAAATAGTTCGGCTATCCATTCGTTTGCAGTATTCAGCCGCACCTGGGGACTTCCCCGCGTTGTCTTGTGGTCCACCGAGGGAGGAGAACTCCCATCCTTCACCAATGCGCATCGAATCGCTGAAGAACGTAGCTTCGAACTCAAGAAATCGCCTCTGTCTACTCGTGCAAAATTTGCGACAAGCGCAGTTCTTGCTCTTGAAAGAGCTCCACGGCCGCGGACTTTTCGCGGTGAACCTTGTTTGCGGAGTGATCTCGAGGGAGAGCGAGAGAGTTGAGAAGAAAGGTGAGCGAAAAAGAGGAAGACGGTCCGCATGCCCTCAACTCTCTTCATGCGTTAAGGACTGGGGAAATTGGTAGTAGTTGTTATCGGATTTTAAAAATGAGCTTCATGAAGTTGCAGCGTGTGCTGCATACGTCTGGCGTGTCTGATCGAATCAGGGCTGGCGGCCCCTTTATGCATGCCCGTGATGTCGCTGAAGCTGCAAGGCGTGGCGGCTTGTCTTCCGATCCGAGCAGGCGAAGAAGCTCGACAGTAGAGTCGTAGACACCACGGCACCGGGGCACCCTTTCGCCCCGGACATTTCTAGGGCGGTAGACGAAGAGCTATCTACAAACTTTGCTGCTGATGAACCAGCAGCACCGACTACAGCGTCTCTTTCTTCTGCACAGGTTAGCTCTTCGCCTTCATCTTCTTCCGTTGAACCTATCGCCGCGCCTTCGAGTGAGCTCAAAAATTTGGCTGCAGCGGTGGGCGCAGCGGCACCAGAGAGATGCCACAACTTTCGAACAAGAGGCGGCTACTGTTAGCGAAACGACTGAGGGACCACTACTGCCACTTGAAGGGCCATCTTCTCGCTCCTGAGTTTGTGTCGGTTATCGAACGAAGCTCACAGCGAGAGTGACGACTTCAGCGACTCGGCGGCCATTCTTGGTGATTCTGGCTTCGCCAATGAACTGCAAAACCCCAAGAGCGCCGCGGCTGACCTTGCCGAAACTCACCAGAAAGCTCCCACACCCATCAGCCTCAGCGGCAACGGTGCAAGAAGGTGCTCAGAATGCAAGGAAGAAGCTGCACGCTACGGGCATCGGCTTAGAAATCTCCAAACGAGACGAGCCTTGACTCGAACAGCTTCGCACTAGGGACGAGCTCAGAGAGGTTCCCAGCTACGTTCTCGGCTTGGATCTCAAGGGCTGCTTCCCTCACTGGTTGCTGCACCCAGCACGCCGACGGCTTTTCGGCTTGGATTTGCCTTCCATTGGCGCTGAGGCCACTCGCATTCTTCTACCTTTCGGAATAGCCCCCGCGCCGGATGCCTATGATATGAATGGCAAAGAGATGGCTCGGGTGTGCCACACTGCTGGCGTGGGATCTTATATGCTAGATAACGTGGATGGTGTTCGGTCTGCTCTACTTGATGAGAAACGTCGCCCGAAGGAGGGAGCTGGCTTGGATCTTCGTAGGCAATTTTTCTAGTTGACTTCTCTCGGCTACAAATTACACCACAAGACAAAGAGAGTAAACGCGTAACAGCCTCGCAGGCTTTCCCATGGCTCGCGTTTGAGGCAGACACAGCGCCCAAGCAACTTGGTGCCGAGCCATCACGCCGCCGGAATTCATTGCGTCGAATTTGTCGCCGAACTTTTGCACAGTTGCGAGCTCTGTGGTCGGCGCAAGGTCAAAAGCTTGGCTTTGGCAAGAGGGCTCTTGCTCGTTTGTAGTAAATCGTGGCCCACTTTCTTGCATGCGGGGCGATGTCATGAGTACGGGAGCCCCGAGGCAGTGGCAGACTAGCAAACGCCTCAGCCTTTCGCTATCACTTTCGGCAGGCTGTCTCAGCGAAGTACGCCGGTGGGGGAAAGCGCTGGCGTATACACCTTCTGCGGCCATTTTCTACAGTGGTAGCCATTGCTTCACGTGGGGAGAAGGAGTCGCCGCCTTTGGTCCGCAATTCCTCCGCTCTTTGGCGCGTGGTCTTCTAGTCACGGCGCACGGCGACGCCGCCACTTCCACAGGGTCGGACCGGCTTGGGCGGCTCTGTTGCGGGATAGCACTTTCAGGGCACTATCTCCGGCGAATGGGTCTCGTCTTCTATCAACGCGAAAGAAGCCACTAGTCTATGTGCGCCGATGCTCCTCCCCGTGGCTTATCAAGCTGCGGGCTTCTCTATTTCGGGGAAGCAGAGTCGTCATGTACTACGCCGAGAACCCGGCAGCGGAGAGGGCACGCAACAAAGGGCCACACTCGTCGGCAGAAATGTCGCCGGCTTCTTTCTTCGTCAGGTCTTTCGTGGTCGACAACTGTATCGAACTTGTGGCATCCAAAATTTTTGGCGGCGAAAATCCAATCGCGGACTCTCTCCCTCAAGGTTCGACGACGTGGCGAACAATATGCGAGGGAGATTCTTCTTTTCCCGGGCGTTGCTGGTTTCTTCGCGCTTGGAGCAGCATCACCCTCAAACGCCTGGGCTTCAGCGCCATTGTTTGCGATGGGCTCTCGCGCTTCGTCTTCATTCCTGGGGCTCAAATGTCAGCGCTCCTCTCCGGTCCATACAGGGCCCACCTTTTCAAAATATTCCACATCTCCTTCGTAGCAAGTGCTGGCGGTTCCCTCTTACCTCTCTGGCCTGCCAGGCGTTGAAGTTTCTAGACAAATTGGCCACCGAGACCAACGCGCCCGAAAAATGTCGGCCGCGCTTCGCAGTGTTAGCGCCGCTGCTGAGTGGTCAGCTTCTACCGCTGTGCCCGACGCTGGGCGCTATGTCTTCTCCTCCGTTCCTTTCCAGACTTGGAACTCCCCACGCAGCCCGCCAGACTTTGCTCTCTACTTCCACAGGTGGAGTTGCTGCGGCGCAGCGCCAGGCTTGGGGCAGCCACGAATTTGGTCGATCGCGTCCTCATCGGTGGCGTTGCCGTCTCCGCTGGCGATGTTATCCATCGCTCGCGCTTGTTGTTGTATTCTTGTGCAGCCCAAATAAGGGGTTGCGGCTTCTCCCTTTAGGGCTCACCCTTACGCCTCGAAATACACGCTGACGCCTGGTGGCGTGAAACCTTTTGGGGGTTTTGAGCTAGTCGGGAGAGTTCTGCTCTTCCCGGGTCCGCCTAGGACTCGCCAAGACTGCCCAGGCATCACTGACGCCCATGCGTCTAGGCTTTCACTACACTTTGGAAGTTGCATGGGTCGCATTCTGCTCCACCTCGCTAGGCCGGGCCGCTCCAGCCACGGCCTCCGGCTCACTTGACACTGGCGCAGGTTTCTGTGGTGGGCGTATTGTTGATTATGCTCAGATGGATGCTCGGTCGCTTTGTTTCAAAGTGCTGCTCTCTGGTCTGAGCATTCGCGTCGCGTTTTATCAGTCTCCAGCGGGTCGCTGACTGAAATACATGCTGCCTATGTTGCCTCTGTGTGTCGCACTCGAGAAGCGCCGCGACTGTCTCGCGCGAGTGTTCCGCTGGTAGGCTATTACGTTGCGCAGGCCTACCAGCAAAATAGTCATCGTCCCTCTCGTGACTGCGCCCTAGTTGTCGCCTTAGTCATTGTTATGCAAGGACAGCGCAGGCGTTCGCGTTCGTCATAACTGACTGGGATGATAACAAGTGCTGGCGTCGGTATCTTCGTCTATCGTTATCTTCTGGATCGAGGGGGCCGCGCATCCTACTGCGGCGCATGTGATGGCCACGCGTGTGTATCGCTATCGCTTTCCCTTTTTCCCTATCGCTTTCTCGTTTTGTCTTCCTCAGTTTCGATATTGATGGCGTTCTTATCGTTATTCCTTTCAAAAATAAACTACAGCCCGCCCACCTCTTTCTTTCTTATCGGTCTCTCAACACCTGGCCTCCTGCGGAGCACTCAGCTCCTTCGCCTCTGTCGCACTCGAGGAGCATTCTGGCAGTCTCGTGTGAGTGTTCCGCTGGTTGGTAGGCTAGTACGTTGCACAGGCTTACCAGCAAAATAGTTATCGTCCCGCTCGTGGCTGCGCCTTAGTTGTCGCCTCAAAAATCAAGGCTGTGCAGTACTTTCGTGAGACTGGCGGGGTGTTGGTGCTCTACTTGATGGACGAAGATAGGGGCCATTTTGAACTTTTGAAGAGGTGGGGCCTCAGTTTCTAGCTTTAGAACGGACGTAGGATGGACTCGGATGGATCGGATGGACCCCCCTGGTTCTTCTGATCTTGCTTGAAACGATGGGAGGCCCACCTGGTCCATCCCGTCCCGGATCTGGCACCCCTCTAAAAAATTACTCTACTAGTATGTGCCCGCTTCTGGTGCCATCCGTAGTCCACTGAAGGAAGCACTGGCTTTGAGCTTGAATATGGTTCCATCCCCTTTTTCATGTTTCGTGGAGTTTACGGCGTTGCGAAATGTGCGAAGAATGTATGCTGCGCCAGGAAACCAGTCCTCTCTGCTGGAGGTGAGGATGGAGCGGCTCGCGAATGGTGCTGCTGCGCAGGCGGTGACCAACCAGATCAACGAGATTAGGAGGAAAAAGCGGTGCCAGTACAATCTTGAGCAAATAGGACAGCACTCTCTGGCAGGCATCACACTTGTAGGAAAGACAGCGACTCACGCTGCTGTTGTCTGGTACTACTGCGAGTGTGGAGGCTCTACGGCCAAGAACTGGCAGTTCATCACGCTGGCGGCTGCCGGCGAGAACGGGTCGCCAGCTCTTTCGTGCTGGATTCATGCCGTGGCAACTCCCCAAAAACAAATAGGCGGCCAAAACGATGGGATATTTCTGGTGCGGTCGGAGCCACTTCTGAACTATCAACAAGCAAACAGCCCTGGACTGGGTACCGATGGAGAAGCAAGCGCAGGCGTGCCTATTATTATGGACAGCACAAAAATGCGCAGAAGGTTCCTACCTTTTGCCTAGGGCCATGGCCTCACTTCACAGACGAAGCTGGTTCAACGGGGGGGCCCCTTACTAACTTAGCCCTCACATTTATGCACTAAGCGAGCTGGCTGGGGAGGTGATTGCACTAGCTGGCGAGCTAATGGATGCGAGAGAGGGGCGTGCCCCCTGGAAGGTTTCCGCGTGATAGTCACCAAAAAAACCGACGTGGGGACCGACGGGGGAGAGGGTTGGGGGGAATGTCCCCGCGAACCCTGCCGGCCTGTGGTCGTGTAAAAGCGCGGCCGCGAGTTGGCTCCTCCAGCGGCGCATTGGCGCGCACCGGCGAAGGCAGACTACGGCCCGCGCCTCCGCGAGAGGGCTAATGCTATTACTTGCACCCACAGGGTGGAGCTCACATGCGGAGCGGCAACGGGCGGGGCAGATGCCGACGCGCGAAGCGGCCACCGGAGCGCGGGACAGCGTGCCCGCGCGTGGGCCGCTGGGCTGCGAACGTGCCGCCCGGCGGCGTGGTGGGCAGGCGCGCGGCTGCTTGCTGGGGGTGCAGGTGGACTCGCAGTGGTGTGCCTGGCTGCGTGCGCGGGTGCCGTCGGGGGGAGGTGCAAAGGCGCCTCCTCGCGGGTGGCGCGCGCGTTGGGGTTGGGGCAGCGGGCTCCTAGCTCATGAGCGTAGCACCGCTCTTGGCTCAAGCGGCTGCCTTCTCTCTTTCCCAAAAGGTCCAGGGCTTTGCTGAGTGATCGAAGTGGCGCCCCTGGCAAAATAATAGCTCAGCAGCGCCGCCGCCTGCGCTTTTTTGTTTTTAAAACGACTGAAGCGAAATGCACTCGCTGGAAAACGTTGCTGGCCTCGTTGTCCACCCTGGCGAAATTCCACTCGGCAGCGACGACACGGATGAGAAGGGTAGAGTTTTGACGGGGCCATGGCCAAGCTGCGGAAACAGCTGAGGGGCGCGGACGCTTACGGCGGGAAACCGTCACGGGCGCCCTGGTCCAGGACTGCAAGATGGGCCGAACGCCGTAGGGCTGTCCACATTAGTCCCACTGCGTAGCCTTCTCACTATACGGGCGGTCTTGCTTCTTGCTCTTCCTTGACGCTGCACGCGGCACGCGCGGCCCCCGGATCGATCAGCGATCCGGGGGCCGATCGGTGGCTCGTGGATTGGTCAGTGATTCGCGGATCGATCCGCAGCCTGTGGATTGCTCAGCGATCTGTGGACATCAATGATCTGCGGACTTATCAGGGGTCCGCGGGGTGGTCAGTGATCCGCTGACTGATCAGTGATCCGCGGACTGATCAGTGGCCCGCGGGGTGATCGGTGACCCGCTGACTGAGATCGGGGATCCGTGGGCCGCTCAGTGATCCGCGGGCTGCTCAGTGGTCCGCGGACTGATTAGTGGCCCGCGGACTGATCAAAGACCCGCCCCCGCGGGCTGATCAGTGATCCGTGGGCGACTGATCAAAGACGGACCCACGGATCGGCCAGGGGTTCGCGGACTGGTCAGTGGCTTGTGGATTAATCAGTGACCCGTGGGCTGATCAGGGACCCGCGCACGGATCGACCAAGGACCCCTGGAACGATCAAGGGCCCGCGGATCATGGATCAAGGACCCGCGGATCGATCAAAGGCCCACGGAGCGGCCAAGGATCCACGGACCGACAAAGGATTCGCGGATCGCTCAAGGATCCACGGATCGACAAAGGACCCGCGGACCGATCGCGGGGCCGTGGATCGGTCAAGGGCCTGCAGATCGATCAAAGACAGGCCCACGGATCGCCCAAAGTTCCCCGGATCGATCAAAGTTCCCCGGATCGATCAAAGTTCCCCGGATCGCTCAAAGAGCCACGGACCACGCGCCGGCCGCCGCGTGACACGTGAAGCACATCGCGCGAACTGGCTGCGTGCTGCGTCACGCTTGAGGTTGAGCTTAGACGCCTCGCCCCCCTCCCGAAGCTCTCGGCGTCACGCGGTGGGCGTCACGCGTCGCGAACAGCTCCGCGGCGTTCTGTAAGTCCCACGGTCTGGGAATGCACTGGCGCCCTCTTCCAAATGGCGGGCGAACTCCCGGGGCTGGAGTTGCTGGGGCCTCAGAAGTGCACCAGGAGCCAGCAGGCAACTCCACCGCGGGGTGGTGTCTGTTCTTGTCAGGATACCGCGCTGGAGTTTTCTCAGGGTTTGGAAATAAGTTTTGGGAATTCGCTCCATCTTTTATGGTGGTTTCTGACGGGCTCGCGCTGTCTTTCGGGGTGTGTGATTGCTGAGCGGCTTGCCGTTCGTGAAAAGGCAGGGCGCCTCGTTCTAGTGTGTAACCCCTGGAGCGGCAGGTCGCGGGCGTTTGGGGTGGTGTTCTCGGTGTTTCGCCCTTGCGCAGTGGTTGGCCGATCGTGTGGCGCCTGTGCAAGGGGATGGGCGTAAACCCCTGGGAGACCCATAGCAGCGGAGGCGCTTGTTTGGCTATAGTATCTGCGTGAAGGGTGTTGTGGGGTGTAAGGTAACTGCCCGCGCTGCGTGAGAGGAAAGCCGTCGAACATGCGGGGCGTTCGACGTCTTGGCCGCTCTTGATCAGTCCAAGAGGGGGCTTTGCCTTTGGCCCACGAGGTGCTTGCGGTATTTGCTCGGCATGGGTGTGGGTCGCTTAGTATTTCTCTCACAGACAGTGTCTGCGAGCCAAAGGGGCAACAGGTCGGGCAGGGATTGAGGACGCGGAGGGCAGTTAAGTAGGCGGCGGGCGTCACGGTGTGAGATGATAGGGGACGAACAAACGCCTACGCGCAGAAGAATTGCCCACGCGTATACGTGCGCAAGCAACTGCTCTGCAACACCTTGAAGGGCAGGGAGGCCGCCTTGATCATCCAGGGCGTGAAGGGATAGAGGCGGCGTGGATGTGGCGACAGTGCTGGAGAGTCAGCCTCCAAGTGGCATGAGATGGCTACAGGGATACAAGGCGGCCACCTGTGCCGGAAAAACTGAAGGAAGGAGAGAGGGGGCGGCGATGATCTGGGGGGTGGAAATTGGCCGGGAGATGGAGGCCACCGACGCGGACACTGGCCAGGCCACTTGGCTTCAACTAGATGGGGCGGCGGGCCTCAACATCGTCGGGCACTATGGGAGACAAGAAGGAGAAGGAGACGCCAACGCCTGGCGGGTGGAGCTATTGGGAGCCATGAAGGGGCGGGAAGGGTCTACGTTCTTGGTGATGGGCGCCCATAGTAGGGCGAGGCCAGTGACGGGCGTCGAGGTGCTCGAGCTGCCGCGAGCTGCTCGAGGGAGTTGCCGCAATGAAGAGCCCCGCGCACTTCTGGAACGAGCTGCCACGAGGGAGCTGCCGGGGGAAGCTAGCTGCGTCGAAGTCAAATGGTAGCGAAGCGGGCTGGAGCGGGTGCAAAAGTGCCCACCCGTCTCCGAAAGCGCGGCGCCTTGCCTCTTTGGGAGCTTCTTTGCAAAACAAAGAAAGCGGGGGCGGCGTTGCTCCTTTGCGTTTGAATGGGGTCGATAGTGGCGCGCCCCTCCCCACGCGCTCGCGATGGCCGGGAGCAAGTGCTTGGGCCCCCTCCGCTTGTGGTTTGGTTCGTTGGGGAATCGTGTCAAGCTGGGCTGGGGTTTTCGTTCTTCGGTTTTGCGGGGAGAGGGGTCCCGCCAAGGTGGGCGCCTAGCAAGCTGGCTCGCGACTGAAGGGCGCCTTTGCTTGGTTGTGAAATTGAGAAACATGCGGCGGGGGCTGTTTGGGTAGGTCGCGGCGTGTGTGGTTTTCCTTTGGTCGGCAGGTGGGCGGGCTGTTGTGGTACATGCTACACCCCAGGGCCCCCGCGAGGGGCCCGCTGCGTGCCTACGGGCATTTGCCTGGCTGCCCTTGGCTGGCTTCCACTGGCAAGCCCCTTGTTTTTCTGGCTTCAAGTTCCTGACTTTCTAGTACTGCAACGCCCCGCCAAGGCTGCGGCTGCGCCCGCAGGGCGCACAGGAAAAAAATCCACTGAACAGAGACACGGCGTGCAGCGTCTTGCGTTCTATTCTTGTTAAGGTTTCTCGAAGTCTCACGAAGCTGCGCCCGAAGGGCACCGCGCAAACAATTAGGGTGGGCAGCTCGAGTAACTCGCGCAACGAGCCTGAGAGACTCGGCTTGATCTGCGTCAGAAAAGGCCGCACTCTTTTAGGGGAAAGCTGTCAGGCGGACGGGCACCCGGCCACCAATGGCGTTAAAAACTGGCTAAAAAAGTCGGCTTTTTGGGATCGCGGGGCGCCTTCCCTGGGCCGTTGTGTGTCTGTTTCGTTTCTGGGGTTTTTCTGCCTTTCTCTTGTTGTTTTGTTGGTATATTTGCGAGCGACAAGGGGGGCGCTTTTGGTTCTGTATGCTTTGGCTGAGTGGACCGGCTGGGGGGTGCATGTCTTAGGAATGTCGGCTGAAGGGGGTACATCGCTGAAGCCGGTCAGGGAGACGATAGGCCGTCGGCCTTCGGGTGTGATGCTTCTGGCCTCTTGGGTGTTTTCGTGCTGCTTTTCAGTGGGTTGGGCTTGTTTGTGTTTGTCGTTTGTTGCTTGGTCGTCTTGGCCCGCCCCCTGTGGAGGAGGGGCCGGGGGCATTTAGGGGAGTGCCTCTGCCACTGGGTGCCCACACTGAGCCACGGCCCCAGGGCTTGACGATTGGCGCAACAGCTCGCGCGGAAGTGCGGGGCCTCGCACTCGAAGCGATGGGGGGACCCGGTAGGGGTCGCGCCTGGGCTTGGGGGGGTGGGGTCCCGGTCGACGGTTAAGAAACGGCTTAAAAACGGTTAAAATTTTCTGACCCTTTCCCGGGTTGGAAAAAAACGGTTAAAAACGGTTAAAATTTTTGGTCTTTTTCTCGTGTGATTTCGCCTAGAAGTCGGCCGCTGTTGCTTTTGGAGTCGGTTGAGAGCACTCCCGCCGAGTTTTGGAAGGGCGTGCCGCTGGCTTTTTTAACCGTTCCCAAAGGTGGCGCTTTTTTAGCCGTGGGCTTTAGATAGCCGCCTTTTTAAGCCGTGGGCCTTAGCTGTTTTCTTAGCCGTCAGTCTTAGCTGGTTTTTTAACCGGTTCCCGCGGTGTTTGTCTTGGGGCGCCTGCCTTTGGGCCGCGCAGCCGTGGCGTAGACTGGATCGCACCCGACGCACCCGCCGCATTCCGCTGGCAGGCCTCGAAGCGTGGCGTGGTGCTCGTGCAAGCTCCGCGGGGTTGGCTGGGTGGTGCGCGTGTGGACGTTGAGGCCCCGCGTCGAGCAGTGCTTACCTGGGGTGGGGCTGTAACGTCCACGCCAGTCACGGTCGCGCGATTCTGGAGCGGGCGCCGGGGTCACAGTTCGCTGGCCCCTCGAAGTGTGGCCTTATTTAACGTCCGCGCCGGTGAGCCTCGCGGGCTGGTGTGGTGTCGGCTCTTTGTGTCGGGCCTTTTCCTGAACTGTCGGCCCCGGAGTGTGTGGGGCCGCTTGCTGGAGGCCGGCCCAGGTGCATGCGCTAGACTCGCGAGCGCCTGCTATTGCATTGTGGTGGCACGGGTTCGCTCGGTGGGGTCTTCCGTGGGTCTTTTGTGTCGGGTCGATTGTTGCCCCCCGGCTGCCAGATCAGCTGGCGCGGGTGTGTTGTGGTGTCTGTCTGGCAGCAGGAACAGAAGACAGAGGAGAGGGGAAGCGGGAGGCCAATACGAAAGAAAGAGAAGCAGAGGAAACGCGGAGGCAAGAAAAACAGGAAGACACGGAGGACACCGGCGGCCAGCCTCGGCAGAAAAGCGGCGGCAGATATGTCGAGCGAGCGCGCGGACCTGGACGCCCCGGGAGCCCAACAGGACGGAGCTGAAAAAGACCACGCAGGGGAACAGGACGGGCGAGAGGGCTGCAGGCGTGGGATGGATACAGAAGCGGCCCACCAAGAGAGACCGGCGGCAGGGGAAGCCCGGACGATCCGCGAAGCCAGGAAGGCCGCGAACAAAATGGAGGAAGCCCGCCAAGGGTGGGAAATAAACATGAAGGACGGAGAGAGGGCAAAGACACTCCACGTGCTGGCAGCTGAAGAGGTGGCCAGGATAGAACGGCGGAAGGAGATGAAAAAGGCGGCAGGCAACGCCTGGGAGCTCGGGGGCGTTGAGGCTGAAAGGGTCAAGGAGCTGGGAGGGGTAATGGCTTGGGCCAGCCGCATGCTTTCGAACGCCCGCAAAACCCTCCAGGTGCGTGGAGCTTTTGGAGAGGGGGACGGGAAAGCGAAGGGGGGCGCCTGCCTCTCTTGCATGATAGCGGACAGGAGACGCTGGGCGCCCAAAGAGCAGGAAGGCCAGACAAAAGGCAAGGGGGGGGGAGGATGCTTGAAAAGACTGGAAAAGGCGTAAGGACGCGGCCCAAAATGGGGAGCAGCCTCTTTCCGTTTGGGAAGAACTGGCAGAAAGGGCAAAGGCAATCACCGGAGCAAGCATATCAAAGGACAGGGAAGGGCCAGGGGTGGAAGTTGTCAAAGATGGGGGGAGGAAGGAAATTGGGAACGAACTGGAGAAACGACGGCGAGAGCGAGCCAAAGCCATGAGAGGAGGAAAGCAAGAAAGCAGGCACCGCGCTGGCGTACCTCTTGGAGAGATGCCGCGGGAGTAAAACGCCGGCGGCCGCCTGGCAGGGCTGGCGGGAGGGGCTGGGGGTGGAAAAATAGGGGGAAGAGAACAGCAGGCCCCAAGACAAGGAGGACCACACCAAGAGGAGAAAGAGACGGGCAACTGCAACGCGCGAAGGCAGAAGCCAAAGGAGGTCGCTGCGAGGTGCCGCAGCTTACGCAAAGCAAGGCAAATAGCCACGCAGGGGGATGAAATGGGAGGGGGGGTGTGGTATGCTTGGACAGTAAAGAGGTTAAGGCGGTGAGATGGGGGGACGAGAGGACAAGAAACCTCGCGAGGGGAAACGCCAGAACTGAACAGGCCAGGCAGCTGCATGAACTGAAATGGCGAGACAGTATGGGGGGACAGGCTGAGGTGAAAAGAAGGGGAGCGAAGGCAGCGGCGCCACCAGGATGACAGACAGCGAAGGAAAGCACAAGGGACTGCCAGACAAGACAAGCAAGAGGCAGGGGGGCCCGTCAAACTCGTGGAAGACTGGGAACACTGTGAGCAGACTGGGGAAGTGAAACCACTGACCAAGACAGCCGGCGGGAGTGCCCCCCGGGGGTGAAGAAATGCCGGGGGCCACAGTCGGGCGCCCGCCGCTGTGGTATGTGCCAGGTGGTGCACGGCACAGGCCAGGCGCGCCAGGAGTGGCTAGAACAGGCCAAGAGGGTGGGGAAGAATGAGGGAAGGCGGGAGGCATACCACGGGGCCAAGTGAATGCGCCGGGGCCCGGTGACAAAGGTGAAGGCGTGCCCATAGATACAAAGAGCGAGGGGGCTGGGCAGGTGGTGTGAAGGATGTAAAAGAACAGAAGGGGGAGAGACCTGGGCTGCACCCACTGCAGGGAAGTAGAAGAGAAAAAGACGGAGGACCCTGGCGGGAAAGAGCAGGAGGAAAAGGCCAAGGCCCTGAGAAAAAGACAGAGACGAGATGGCATCCCGCCCCACCCGATCGGTGGGCTTACATCAACAACACCAACAAGAAAAAGACAGAGGGAAGAGGAGCGGGGGGACAGGGTATGAAGAGAGGCCCAACGCAGAGCCCAAAGGCGAGGAGATAGAAGCAGAGGAAAAGAGAAGGGAAGGCAAAAAGAGACCCGCGGGCAAACTGCTGGAGGGACTCGGGGAAGGGGAGGGGGCAAAGATGAAGCCCCCAGGAGTGGAAGGGGCAAAAGGAGAAAAGAGGCTGGCGGGGGGACCGCTACAGGACCTCAGAGGGAGAGAGAAAGAGAAGAAGTAGCCAAGAGACCAAGAGGCGGAGAAGGGCAGAGGCAGAGCCCCCAAGAAAAAGGGCGCGCGAGGAGGGGGCAGGTGGGGCACACAGCAGCCCCACAGCAGTGAGAAGGAAGCAGCAACAAGAACAAAAAGGAAAGCCGAAACGGAAGAAGGAAGCCAGGACGGACGTGAAAAATAGGAAGAGAAAGGGAGGAGGCCCGGCGAAGGGACCGCCGGACGAAATGAGGCCAAGGAGACCACGAAGGGAACAGAACAGCAAAAGAGAAGACTGGAAATTATCAAGGGGCCGCCCCAGGCGAAGCCCCAGACCAGACGGAGGGGGAGGCAGTGCAGGAGGGCAGGAGCAATCGGAGCGGGCTCCCCTCGCCTCCTTGGGGTCCCCCGCAGAGGTGGCGGACGTTGGTCGGGCCTCGCTCTGTGGGGCTGAGTAGGGGCAGTCTTTTACTTTAAAGAGGGCGGCCCTCTTAGGGGAACGTAAAGCAGCGGCAGGGATGGGATGACATCCCGCCCCACCCGATCGGTGGGCTTGCATCATCATCATCATCGTCGTCACATCTTTCCGCGACGTCGATTGCTGTCAACTCAAGGCAGGAGCTGACACCCGCGGCGTCGAACAATATCAAAAAGTGCCAAAGTGTGACATCGGTGGCGCCAAAAAGTGGCAAGCTTTGGCGTCAGAGTCTCCAAAAAACAACAAAACGTGGCAAGCTTTGGCGCCGGAGCTACCAAAAGCCGGGAAGGCTTCTTGACATCGTCACGGCCAAAAAACGGCAAAAAGTGGAAAGCTAGCCTTGGCGCCTGTTTTGCCAAAAAATGGCTAACACTGGCAAGCTTTGGCGTCTGCGTTTCCAAAGCGTGCAACCTTTTAGCATTTTTTGGCGTTTTTTGACATATTTCGAAGCGCTTAGCACCTCGTGGAGGCCCCGGGAGTGACCACTGCAACGCTCTGCCTGTCAAGTTCGATAGGCGACTGCGCTGCGTGGTAATATTAGACACTAAGACTGAGGGCTTCGGCTTCGCTGCTCTTTGTTGCCTTGAGTTGGGGGCAGCTTCTACTCTGAAGACTGTCACTCAGGTTGGCAGCTACAGCGCAGCGCAGTCTTCAAGAAGTATGGAGCCAACCTGGGCTGCATGTTTTTTGAATTGTCTTGGATGAATTAAATTGCTGCGGGGCGAACTTGTTCGTGCTGCGGTGTTTATTTCTCCGTGGAAAGGGAATGGGGATGGCAAATAGGCTGCGTTGCGACTGAAAGGGAGCAGCGCGCACCTTTGAAAATGAAAGTGAGAGACTAACCCCTTTGAAAAAATTTAAAAACTGCGTTCGCCCGGTTTAAAGCAGCCCGCAAGCTCGAGACTGTAAGCCATCGATATAGAGGGAAAAAGTAAGAGCTCGCTGAGAGAAAGGCAAGGGCGCCCCCTCGAAGAAGTAAGAAAGTAGGGCTTTCTGTTCTTAGTTTGGATTGGTACGTCGGACCGGGGTCGATCGTTCGAAGATCGAAACTCTTTAGCGCGCAAGCGTTAGAGTCTAGGGCAGCACACACTACCAGCGTTCTAGCGTTGCGCTGTCTGTTAAGTTATCAGCTCAGAGCAAGTCTCTTTTTGTAGGGAGACTGGCGGCGCAGGGGTCTGGCAGCCCCCCCATGGGATGGTGGAGCGGGCGCCGACGGCTGCTGGTCATAGCTGATAGAAAGACACCGGCAGGGAGAATGGGGCTGAAGGTTAGGCCATGGGATGGCCCTCAAGGCCAACGAAGGGCCGAGCACTATGCCTGCCAGGGGAGGAAGGCGGGCCGACCGAGACAACGCGGGGGCTGAAATATGGAGGAAATTCATGGAACGACTGAGGGCGCCATGTGGATAAAGACCGGGGAAGGAGTCGCACAACATGGAGGACCCCAGCGACATCGCAGAGACTACGCGGGGCCCTGTGAAGCTAGAAGCGAGAGGAGCTGAGGGCGCAGAAGTAGGCGGAGCGGCTGGGCATGAGGGCGCGCGCTAGGATCTGGCCACGCGGTGCCTGCGTCTGTTGGAGACCGCCGCGTCGGTGCGAAAGATGGCCGCGAGATCTTCGCGAAAAGTTGCCCGGGTTGGTCTTCGTTGCCTCGGTCTTTCCGAGTATGGAAAAGGCGGCGGCGCGGCCTCGGGTGCTTTGTCTTTGTGTTGTGTTCCTCTGTTGTTGACAGCCCCGGCGCCAAGTGAGTGCGGGCCGCCCGCTCGTCATTGGCGTCGGCGCTGCTTGGAATACAGCCGCGGCACGCCTGTGCAAGCTCCTCGAGGTGTAGAGGACCCGCGCGGAGGACGGGGGAAACGCAGGCGGGGAAGCAGTGGCAAAGCGGGGCGGCGTTGGCCATCTTTCTGCGCTTGAACGCCTGGGGTGGCTCTCAGTTTTTTTTTTCTATATGAAAAATGCAAACCTTGGCGAAAAGTTTGCGAAATCTTTCAAAAGAGTCTTTGGCTTGCGGAGTCTTTCCGAAAAGATTAGCGCAAGCATGAAGTTCTAACATTTTCAAAACTTTTAAACTTTCCGCAAACATTCCGCGAAGATTTTGGCGCGTTCGTCTTCCGTGTTTTTTTGATGAAGACACGGGAGTGGATCGCCGAGGACAAACTCGCAACAGCTTGCAACGAAACCGCATAAGGCTCCGCGCTTGTTGTCTGTGGTTTTTGTGGTTTCTCTGTTCTTCTCTCCAGGCTTGGGAGGCCTCTGGCGTTGTGCATTCGTTTGGGAATTTGGCGCGAGGCTGAGCCGCAGACTGGTTCGCCGGCTTGTGGTGCTCTCGGCGCAGTGGTTGGCCTGTCCGTGTGTGGGCTGTGTCGGTTTCGTTTTCGGAGCTCCTTTTGGCTTCGTTTTAGTCAATGAGACAAGGACAAGGGCCGCGCGCGTGAGCCTCGGCAGCTTTTCGCCAGGATTTTCCGCCACCGGTGATTGTCGGGCGCGGTGGTCTCCGGCGTCTGCAGTCCATCCTCAGGGAGGAACTCCGGGACGCGGTGACGAGGGTACTACACAACACCAGAAGAGGAGAGAGAGGGCCGACAGGGCTGGAGTCCGTGCAAATATTTTGGCCAGGAGGGAGGGCTCCAAAGGTCCCAGGGAGTTCGTCGCGCACTGGGTGAGGACAGCGAAGAACTTGGGAGAGGAAGGTCGCGAAAGCTGTGGGCACCGGGCTGCGACAGAACATACGGAGAGGGGGTGAGAGTGGAAAAAGGGAAGGGAGTCCATGACGGACGCAGACGACCCGGCAAGGCTTTCGCACTCCCGCGCGATCTGCTTGGAAGGGGCAGGGCTGAGCCTCGCAGGAGTCAGGGAAGAAGCGCGGAGGGCGCTGAGGGCGAAACGGTGGCCCAGTTAGTTTCGGGGGTGGGATACTGATCCAGGACAAGCAAGGAGCGGCGGAGCCCTTGAAGCTCGTGGAAGAGAGACTGGGGACGCCGTGACCATGAACAGGCGGGGGAAACTAGAGGCCAGGGCGGTTGACGATCGTGCCCCTGGAGTGTGAAAAAGTGTCAGGGGGCGGAGTTGGGGGCACGCCGCTGCGGTATGTGTCAGGAGGGGGCATGGGAGTAGCCAAGCACGCCAGAAGCGGCTGGAGCAGGCCAAAAACAAAGGCCAGAAACAGAAGACGAGAAAAGACGCGAGGCACACCACAGGGCGAAGCGGATGCGCTGGGGCCTGGTGGTGGAGGTAAAGGAACGGGCGCGGCTGGCTGTCGGAAGGCCTGGCTGTGTGGTGTGAAAGATTGAGAGAGCGGGGAGGAGTCTGGGCCATGCCACCCACTGCAAGGAAGTAGGAGGAAGAGAAGGAGAAGGAAAACGCGGGAGAAAAGAAGCAGGAGGGGGGGGCAAAGCGTGAAGGAAAAGACGCAGAAAAGAAGAGCAGGGGGGCAGGGAGTGGAAGGGTGCACCGCGCAAAGCGCACACGGGTGAAGAAGCTGGGGAGGAGAGAAGAAATGGAAGGACAGGATCGGCGGGGGAACCGCCTGAAGAACCCAGGGAAGGAAAGGAGGAGGAGAAGCTCCCCAAAACGGAAGAAGCAAGCAAGGAAAAGGGAAGAATGAAAAGACCGGCGCGGGAGCCGCTCCAGGGCCTCAGGAGTGGAAAGAAAGGGAAGAAGGCGCAAAGAGGGCAGAAGAGAGACGAGGACAGCGCGCTGAAGGAGGACAAGAAGGGGGCAAGAGCGGCGGCAAAAGGCCCCAGAGCAGCGAGAAAGAGACAGCAACAACGACAGGAGACGAAACCAAAAGGGAAGGAGGACGCCAAGGAAGTGAAAGAGGAGGGAGAGAAGGGCGGAGAGCCGGGCAAGGGGGTGGCGAGACGAAACGAGGCTGAAAAGACCAAGGAGGGAACCGGACAGCAGAAAAAGGCGCCGGCCGAAATGGCGGGGCCGCGCGCTCTCTCAAGGGGGGGCCCCCGATGGCGGGGGAAACAGTGCCGGAGGTCTTTTTTTTTGCGTTAGGACTATATGCCACCGCCCTTTCAGACAGTCAATTAACGTGCCCAACTATTGCCATCCAAATTACATACTGGGGGCGCGAGGGCAAGGGGAGAGCGCTGCGCAAAGGCTTCCCTCGCCTACTTGGGGGTCCCCCGGAGAGGTGGCGGGCGTTGGTTGGCTTGGCCTGGCTTGTCTCTGCGGGGCCTGGGGATGGGCATAAAGGTAGCAAGCAACTGGCAGTACTCAGAGTGATCTAATTGCCAGGACCTGTTTTGCAAAAAGCTGCCGCATTCGATCAAGGTGGACGACGACGACGACGGAAAAAAGGCCGCAAAGGAAGCCAAGAACGGCTCCGAATGCGCGGCCGCAGCTGATTTCGTGGAAGAATGGGGGCGCAACGTCGCTAAGCAGGGATCCCGGTCCATCGACTTGACGACCCCTTTTTGCAAGCAGTTGAGCAAGGTTATCGATGTGGGCACGCATACGGCGCTCTGCATGGACGCGATGCACACAGTGAGCAACTCAGCCCTTCTTACGACGTTAGCCAGCCAAGGAGGCACTGCGACTGGCGCGGCAAAGGAGCAGGGGCCACATCAAAATGTGCTAGCGTCGACTTGGGAGAGCATTCGCTTGCTGGAGCGGAGGAAGCTTTTCCATCGAGACATCAAGGCAGCGAACTTTCTCTCTGTCTCGCAAGCTCATGACCAGCAACGCGTGATGTGGATGGCCAGCGACTTTGGCTTTGCGTGCAGTTACAGCGAACAGGTGACGAGCGTGGCGAAGTGCAAGGACCACGATGAATCTGGCACGCTTGGCTACCTGTCGCCAGACCATCTTACAGGGGGTCAGCTGGTGCAGCCTGCAGCTCGTGCTGCAAGAGGAGACTCCTTCAGCTGGTCCGTCATGATCGTCGATGGCGCCAGGGCGCAGTGCGGTGACCCAAGTGAGATGAAGGAGCCTACGGGCTTTTCAGAGATGCTGGGATTCAAGGCGGAGGTCAATTATGGTGTCCCACTTCGATTTTCATCACAGGACAGACGTTCGGCTATCAGTTGAGATATGCCATCCTGCTCACGGGATGACATACGAGCTGGCAAGTGAAAACTTCCAAGTAGGTGATGCCCTCTCTAAATCTAGCACGCAGAGGAGTCCGTGGTTGATTACGTCAGAGGGAAGCATACGATATGCCCAAAGAGCTCTATCTTGGTTATGAAGTGACAGACTTTTTGGCTCGGACCTTTTCAAGTATTACTCTCTCACCGATAGAGGACGCTGCGCCCAAGTAGAAGTTGCTTAGTAAATTTTGTTCACCAAACAGCGAAAGCTCGCATAAGAGCACGATTAACATTTAAGTATCGTCTTTTTATAATATGAATTCATTTATTTGGCTCAAGGAAGCGCTCGATTGTATAAGATTAGTGCTAAGTTGAGGATCTAATAAAGATTGACTAATCCACTATCGTCTAGGAAAACTGCATTAGAGTATTTATATTATAAATCATAGTATATGTCGACGCTGTAGTTGTACTACATGATGATGCTCTCACGTTGTTGCAGATGTCTCAGGAGAAAGTACAGTCCGCTGCCGATGCCGGGGAGCTTTTGCTGAAATTATGACGCATGTGCCCCTCGTAGTAAGTAGATGCTATCGTATCCGTAACCGTATCCTCACAAAGACTTACCCAGTCCTCGCTTACTTAAAAGCGTTGCCTTTGGTATTGATTTGGGTGCAAGTCGCGTATGAATATGAAAGTAAATTCAAGCTGACCTCACCCAAACCCTAAGAAAGTACAATACGTATCTACTATTTTTAAGTAGAACTAGTACTCCATCTCCAACTGACCCTCGTATTCATTGCCATGGATCGCCGGAAACGAGAAAGGAGCAAATAAAAGGGACGCTCACACTCGCTGTCAAGCCGTTCTCGTGTCTCTGCAGAGTACGATGCTGATGCCCCTGGAGCGTCCTGGCAGCCATGCTGATTTGGATAAACCAAGAGAGAAGCCGGAAGCGGAACCACCAGGACCAGCAGTGAAGCCTCAGCGCCGCAGTTTGAGTTCGGTGGCTGGCGTTCTGAGGGGTTTTTTTCGGCTTGGGGACGCTAGGACTGAAATTCACGCCCTTAAGCGTTTCTTATATAGTTCCCGGCAGGTTTCCGCTGTGCAAATCGTGGGGGTTTTGCATGGTTCTCATGCGGTTGCACGTTTGTCAAATGTGCTGCAATGATCTCCATGACCTTCACGCCCTTAATGGTCTTCGTACTCATAACAGTATCGGGGTCATCGTCGTCGTTCTCTTACTTCTAACATTGGCGGAACAGGGGAACACGAACGGGGTCAGGGTCTACGTCCGAGTGAGGTGCGTCCCTCGTTACCCCCGAAGCGTCGTGGACCAGTGCGGGCGATAGACCTGATGGCCAGCGCGCTTTTAGGTGACCCATGGATCGAATACGAGTCGACCCTGGAAAAGAACTACAAGTGGAGGGCCTATCAAGATAGAGCAGGTCATACCCCGGAGAGTTTTGATGAAATTCGCAGGGATGATTGCAAGGACGGAGAGTTGTAAGCAAAGTTTTCGGGATCATTTGTTTATTTCCATCACACCTGTGGTGGTGGGTACTAGACGTCTGCTTCTGATGGATAGAAGACGAAGTCACTTTTTGAAGAAAGGACGACGATGATCAAACTCACGCTTCTAAGGCTACAATATCTACCAGATGATAAAAACAAGGCATTCCTTCCAGCAATGAAAGAATATTAGGAACAAACACACTTGATTCTGAATGGTTGGGAAATTATGCGGAAACTAGGAATAGTCGTGATGCAAAGAAACAAGACGATGAAGCTGAGAACAGTCTACTATACTAAATCTAAACTGGTGTTGTATTTGCAAATTATCAAACTATCAAAGTTGTTGAAATTCATGATGGTGAATTCGATGATACTAACACAGGAAAGTAGGGCTTAGGCAGACAAGATACATCAAACTATTGTATTGGCAAATCAAAGTATGAAAGTAGTTGTAGAAATTCATGATCTCGATGAAAACACAGGAGGAAAACGGAAGAAATGCAACTACCCATTTAGATTTAATATCTCAACAAAAATTATTGTGCAGTAAATGATGGGTCCGAAAGACTATTATATATAGAAGAGATAGAATATCACATGATCGCGATTTCGATGAAAATACAGGAAAATGGAAGAAGTACTATTGATTTAATACCTCAATCTTTGCACAGTGAATGTTGAGTACGAAAAATTGGAAAAGAATTAAGACAATAGATATGAAGTTGAACAAGATGAAAAATATACACAGCACGAATCAGGAGAAGTATAAAGAAACTCGTCCTACTTTCTTACTCACGAAAAAAACTAAAGAAAGCAAGTAGAAGTATAGATGGACTGTCCCTGTCGCAACAGCATCCCTTACATTTGTTTTTGAGAAAAAGTTCCAACGATGAAAACGAGTAGTTGATGTATTCTATAGATGATGAAGAGCAATAAGATTATGAAACCTAGCGCTGTCGAACTCGAAGGTTCTTCTACCAAGCACTAACTGATACTGCTGCAGCATGCGTAAAGCATTAATGTTTGTTAATTCGGATTTTTCTTGCGAAGTTAGTAGTACGAGTAGGAGTACGGCAACGGCATGTAGTTGTGTTCAACTTCTTTGCACTCCACTCTGTCTACTATGCTTTTTCTTGACGAGAGAAAAGGGAGAATGGGTGACAGAGATAGATGGAGAGATACAGAGTCAGGCGGGAGGCATTACGACCTGACAAGCGAGACAGACGGAAAGAGCGTGAAGAGCGATTTAGTTTTAGCGAATAGTTGTACCTGAAGAGCTCATCCCAGCATGATGCTTGAGGAAACAACTTGTTTCAAACAAGACTAAGAAGCAGTGTCTTTATGCGGGGCTGTCCACAGTTTTTGTACTACTACTAGGTAGAAGATGCCTACATGGATGATTGACAGTCTGGAGTTCATTTTGTCTTATTGTCGATGCCTCCCACGAACTTTTTCTCATCAGAAGACGAAGAGCATCTTGAATTATCGCCATCACGTAGTGACTGAAGCAATCAAATTTTACGTAATATAATCGACAACTACATCACCATCGACCACGACGATTCACGAGACGAAAAAAATGCTGCGGTTCTCTCAGTCTCTCGTCTCGTGCCTTGTGGCAATTTTTGATTGCTGCTCGGTTTCGAAGCAGGTGTGGCGAAAAAGCACGAGGCAGCTGCAAAGGTGAAGAAGACAAAAGCCACGCCTTCGACTTCGAAAACAAACTTGTCTGATGTTGGCAAAAAACAAGAGAGAGCTACTCCTGGCGCAAAGAGCATGCAAAAGGACGAGGTGAGCCCAACCAAGTATGCTGCAAGAACATGCGCCACAGGAAGACCACAAAAGAAATCAAGTCTACGATCAAGAAGGACGAATCCAACAAGAAGTAGAGAGACCAAGTGGTAGAAACAAATGAGCACTGTCCGACGTAGCAACTGGTGAGTGAAAGCCGACTCGTACTCATCGAGCACTGCTCATGGTCGTCAAGGTCAACCTTTTCAACCCACTGGCGACCGGCGTCGCACCTCCTCCAGCAGGCAAGAAGCAGCAGGACGAATCCTTGACACCAATTGTAAGTTGCGTGCTTTATCAATATGGGCGCAAAGTCTGAGGACCTCAAATAGAATACTACTATTTATGTATGAGGTGGCATTGGAGAAGGCCTAGGCCTTCAGTCGGGAAAATTGACACTCGAACAAGTTCTTGTACCCGAGTATCAAATAAATCGTCTACCAAGAAGAAGTCGCTATTGCAAAGTATCGCATATTTATGTTTGTCACGACGACTATTGATTTGATTTTGTCCGTCGCGGAAGTAGTATCATCTTCATCATCGCGACTACTTGTATACTTTCTTGCCAGTCATCGATGGCTCTCAACCATTTCTGTAATTGAACTAGTTTAATAGTTCTTCAATAGCTCGAGTCGAGGCGAGGGGATAGAAGCGCTTCAATCTGTTTTCATCAAAGTCAAGCTCTCGACCAGGGCTGTGCTAGCGCGTAGGCTGAACTACCAGAGCAAGTTTTGGCTGAAAATGTTGCCTTGTACTACTTAAACAAGAATTTATGAATAGTTAGTAAGTCTACTACTCGACGTCGAGGACAGTTCGCTCTATGTATGGAAGGGCTCTGGTGCAACACGTTCTTACACCTCTGATGAAGCATTGGAATCAAACTCCAATGGTTATTGAAGGACAAAACAGGGGCAGCATGATGCAAGTGATTGAAAAAGAGCGCGTTCTTTCTAGTCCGCTGCATTTTTCTTGTTCGACGATGCTGCCTTGATGCTGACAAGCATGATTGCATTTTCTCCGGTGCTGGAGGATAACGATACTAGACACGCTGTTCTTGGGCTCCTCGTCGTGCTCGTGGCATGGCTACAGCGATGGACTGCTCGGTCTCTTCCCAATTTGTTTCCCCCCCTCCACCTTTTTTTACAAACTTTTTCATCAAATTGAATTACAAGAACTTCTGTATCTGTAAACGACCGTAGAGTGGTCGGGCCTGAACACAATGAGTAAAGGAGAGTGAATGTGAACGATAAGAGCGCGTGCGCGCAGGATGCTCTTTGCAACAATTGGAGGGAGAAGTGCTAGCATCGTGGTCAATTGCATCAGTGCTCCTTGGCCGATTCTTGTGGAATCTAATCAAAGGCTGTCCCTCTGAGTTGCTGCGGGGTTAATCTGATGCCCCCACTAGAAATAGCCCAGTCCTATGCACTGGGAAGCTTCCGCTGAATTGAGACGCATTTCCACTAGTCATGAAAAATGCCTTAGACATTTCTAGTCAGGACAAAAGCCGAGCTCTTCGAAATAAAATTTCGAAAAAAAATCGAACTTGCTCATAATAGAGTGACTTTTGTGATTATGTGGATGTTGAGGTATATAATTCCACTTTTGTTGTTCGAAATTCTGGCAAAAATGGACAGAAAAATGAGCAGAGGGCCGCGGTGAGGTAACTTTGCCCTCTTCTAAGGAGTGCACCTCTCATCTGCGGAGGCGGGCGACGCCTTCCGCCGACGTATTGCGATTAGACTTACAGCACCTTCTTGCCCTTCTTCCGAACGTTCATTCAGCTGTCGAGATGGAATCTACAGCTGTCGAGATGGAATCTTCGTCGACAGCTTGTGAGTAGGAGCAAGAATAGTTGATGTTCGACAATACCTAGTCCTCGACGGCTAGCAACTGGCAG